>JAAPAO010000253.1:0-46510 GCA_013115145.1 Perkinsus chesapeaki | reverse complement strand
TATAGCAGATATATAAGAGCAGCATTAGTATTTGCCCCTTGTTGCGTTACTAGTATGGACGGATCCCCAACAATAGGAGGTCTTCTGGATGAGCAACTCGGACGGTAAGCAATGAGCGCCAGTACAAAAGGGCATTACTGGCCACGGTGGGGTGATCCTCGGTAGGGTGGTAAGCCTAGTTGGAACTTCTCATTACCGTACACGATGACTCATGTTCACCCTTTCGTCGTTCTCCTCTTCATAATCTCAGCGAAGGGGAGTATCATTTATAGGGACTTCGATAACAACGACAAGCTTAATGGCTTGCCGATCACGACGTGCTATTCCAAGAAGGGGGTTCCGTGTTATGTAGCTATCGATAACAGTGCAGGTGCTCATGTAAGATCTGAGGTGGTATTGAATTACCTATTTATAACAAAGGTGGGTCGGCCAAGATGTTTCGTTCATTATTCAGACGGTTGTCGGATACATTAAGATTTACATACCTTACGAAATGACACCACAGCAAGAAGCGGCTGTTAGAGCCAAGTTGTGAGTATATGGCTTACGTATGCCTATATGACTTATGAAAAACTTGCGTATATGTGACCCCCCATATAGCACGTGGCCAGCCAGTAGTAGTGCACGGTCTGGCCACTTGGCTCGCCCAGCCTTAGTACTGATCGGCTGACTAATACTCTGGCCGGATCCAATAAAATATAGCGCATTAATGATGTTTTTATTATTCGCTTATCTTGGATATCATCTGCATCCTAGTATCCGCATACTGATTTAGGTCACCTCATGAGAAGAAAGGAAGCTTTGGCAACATCCAAATGGTAGGCACTCGCTGAACGATTTCCAGCGGTTGAATCTTACTATTCTCATGCGCCAACGGTATTTATTCCGAATTGTGTCTGGCCCATTTCGTCCTGTTGCATTCATCCATATTTACTTTTCAGGTTGAAGTCGCCAAAAGCTATAGAGGCCAAGGTATTGGGACTCATCTTATGAACTACGCCATCGATAAGGTAGAAGCTTCTGCCGCTGCCGACTGACCTACACCGAACGTAATATCTCAGGGAAGGAGTGTGCCAGATATCCTCGCTATGACGTTGACAGTTAGCAAGAAGAACACGCGCGCAATCGAGCTCTACAAAAAGTTGGGTTTTATCCAAGTTATGGGTAAGTGTGAGGTTCTCAAAAAAAGCTCTATGATATCTTCTTCCTCAGAGGGACGATTTGACTTTTTCTTCGCCTTTTATTACCAACGCAGAACAAACCAGTCGATACTAAGGGCGAACTCCGCAGTATGAATGATTCTCATTATCACTATGGTGGCCGTTGAGGAGTTGTTCCTCAAGGCTAGTGCACACTATGATGCTCAGGAGTCTTTTTGATATCAAAGATATTCAGATGATGAGGTGGCTTATGTTGATTCTATTCGATTCTCGACATTCGCTCTTTTACTGACACCTCATTTTAACCGTATCCAGTACTAATACCGAGCGTCTTGAGTTTTCTAAGTTGCTGGTTAGAATACCAAAGGAGCGTTACTATAATACAGCTTTATCCATCTTACAATATGCTTATATCAATCCACGCAATGGAAGGCAAAATTCGCTTTGAGCAGCTAACGCGGAATGAGCCAGGACTCAGCCCTGAGTACGACTATATTAGAACTTGGGAGACGCTTAGGCAGTCTCAAGAACAAGGGTCACCCTAGTAGGGTGACGCTGCAAGCTATCCGAATTTATACCACCCCTGAGGTGGCACCCCATCATATTCCCATAAGCCTTTGGGATATCTTCTCCGGCATCGTTGATTGCGTGATGGTTGGCAGTGCAAACATGTCGCTGGTCCACCCTCAGGAGTCAGACTTGGGTTAAATCTACTCCGTACCAATACCTGGAGCTCGGCACATAAGCCTCGACCCGGCGTAGTCCGCCTTATTGGCAACATGACTTATTTCAGTGTACACACACCGGATGTGTCACACCCAATGGTGAGCTGCAAGAGGGAAGCCCCTACGGTGAGGGTATGACCATGATGCCATCATGATGATGGTATGTATGTGCTGTTGTGTGAGTTGCACAACAATGAAACCTTAGCTCAGCTCGACGCTAGTACTGATGTTAGTGTGTTACTGTCTTCTTGCCTCACTTTGGTTTCTTGAGTTCCCTGATGGTTAACAGTATGACAAGGTACATCATGGATCGTTCAAGTGCTGGTGATCTTCATTGCGTGGCGTGTTAGATATATGCCGGATACTTGTAGCTTGAAGCTTCCCGGATCGTGCAAAAAGAGTATTTCTGGCAGTGTACGCTTTTGCCGATTCTGGAAAGGACGTGTCACCGAGACACTAAATGTGATTTTACATGTGAAACGGTTCTTCTACTTTGAAAGCGAGGATACGGTCAGACCGTATCCTCTACTAGACCGTAACGGTCTAGTGAGGTATCTTGTGACAAGATTCTATACAAGATTCTTGTATGCAGATGTGGATGAGGGTTCAACTTTCTGGATAATCGTAAGTTACGATTATCCAGAAAGTTACGATTCGTAACGCCATTACTTCTGGAGCATTGTCCTACGAGATTATGGTGACGAGAGTAATGCCTTTCGGAGAAACATCGGCAGGCGGAAACCCGGACCGGGTTACCCGGTGCTTGCCCGGAGGGATTTTACCCTAAGGGGAATACCCTTGCATTGAAGACTCAGAGCCAACTTTACACGAAAATAGATTCGGTGTTCATGGCACGAGTTAGTTCATAAGCTGCTGTAAGGCATCCGAGGTTACTCCTCGACCCTCCTTCTTCAACTCTCCGCGGATCCTGATCAACCCGGCCGTAACTTCCTTCGATGGTGCGCAGACCTGTTGGAGGAGCCATTCAGAGAAATAGGCTAATCGTCCATCCTACTGTATATGGCACTAGATCTCTCACGCCACAGTAGATCAAAGAATCCGCAGAAGTGCATAGTAGAGCTAGAGCGCCCTCAACATCCTCCGCGCCAAGGAGGATGCCACAGGCCTGGAGTCGTGTCCAGGAAGAGCGAGCTAGACTTGTTGCAATACGGCCAGATGCCTAAGAAAAGGAGGCTATGCTATACAAATCGAAGGCACTTGGAAAAAGCGAGTGTCAAGTGACCACCTCGAGGAACTGGGATCGATCACCAGCTTCGACAGGAGGGACGCTAACACCATTGCAAACTGCAGGCACTCGGCCGTCAGCCACCGTCTTTCCCAATGTCACAGCGGAGAGAGTGTGGCTCTCTTGGTTGAGCAGGAGCTCAACGCCTTCATTGGAACATCCTGAAGTACATTCCATTCCGGGAATCGTTGTGCGGGTATCGATCACAATGAACGAGAGATAATCGAACTTCACAAGACAACGCCTCCACGATAATTGTAGCCTAACGCGTCGGTAATTCGTATCTGAGCTCAATGTGACTCCACACGTACCAGAAGCCATGAGGTATGGCAGCGCCGGAGCTGCACTTTCACCAGTGCTGCTTAATAGTGCCCGAGATGCTAGTATAAAATCTGCGTATCGTCGCGACAATTGCTGCCAGTATCTTGAATGGGTCTGCATCACACACTCGGAGCGCGAACGTACTGCAGTGAAACAGCGGGGGCTGCAGCGATCGCTGCCTCCCATTTGCCACAGCTAGCCACGGTTTCGCAGTAGTTCTTGAAATCCCCACTGACCAGGAACAACTCGGCGGCCTGGTCGTGTGATGGTCTGGCGGTCATGGACGGCCAAGATGCCATATTAGTAGGATCTAGTCGCGTCGCGTCGACACCTTTTGACCAGTTGCGAGTGATACGCTCGACCTGTCCGTACCAACGATGGACCGCTTGCCCGAGGCAGCCGCTAGAGCATCGAATGCGCGACTTGCACAGGTCTCTTGGAGATCACTCTCGTGGACGTACTCCCCGGGACCATCATGACGCCGCGTTCTCCCGAGAATGCCTCGTATCACATCTGCTAGGTCCTCGATGCCTTTGCGGTAGGCAAAGAATGACAACTGCCAGAACGGTGGCTTCTAAGCGTCCCTACGGCCCCTACTATGTCGATTTTGTCTTGAAGAAGGTCCTGGCCACCCCGACTCTGCAGACTTTGGAGGAGATCAGCTGACCCGGTACCATGAAGGGACAGGAAGTAAACCGTGTCGAGTGAGTTTGTGGGTTCAGCAGGTTGGGGCTGACACGGAGTGTTCTCATGGTCGTGCATAGATGGGATAGAGGGAACATCCCACCGCCGGGGACGCAAGCAGCCAAGTAATGCAGACCTACGTTATCAAACGCTTCTCTAATAGCGTCTTTGTCGTCTGATATGAACTTCGCCAATTCTGTTTTGGGATCATCACTCAGCAGAGAGCACATGAATGGGAGGCGCCCGAGCCATTCTGTGGTGGAGAATTTAATGGTTGAATCTCGGGACGTGCCTGGCACACTCCTTCACAGTTGAATGTAAGCTCCGCCATACTTATAAAGATAAATGGTCTGAGCGGATGGGATGCGATACCGTAGACGTCAGCTGCATGGTCTCGATGAACATGCAAACAACAACCCATCGCCGCGTCCCAAATCCTTATTGTGCCTGCCATGGAACTGAGTTAGCTCTGGCTAGGTTGAGGATACTGTCCCAGCTGCCAGACAGGAGAACTGTGGGCAGCTCGCTGTGCCATGCCAGGGCACGAACGTTAGAAGTATGACCTCGGAGGACTTGAAGGCATCGTGAATCAGACACCCGCCACACTCTAACCTGGAAAGATATGCACGGTCCACTGGACAAGCAATGTGTACAGTGGAATCGTCACCGCCAGATGCGATGATACCGCCGTGACGTGGATTCGGAAGGACGTTGAACGCTCGGCCCTCGTGGCCCCGAAGACAGTGAGCAAGGGATACTGTCTGGCAAAACAGGTTTGTTGATTGATTGCGATGTGTAGACTGGTTACTCCTGTCGAGGCCGAGATGGCCCAGACTCGGACCGTCCCGTCTTGAGCGGCAGTGCAAACTTGAGGAGAAAGTCCTTCAACGAATGGTTTCCAAGCTATGCCGATAACAGGACTGCGGTGACTGAAGGCGAACTGTCAAATGGAGCTCAATAAGCCTAGAGCTACTCTATGGTGGCAATAACACGGCCTGCTTCAAGCTGGTCAACGATAACGGCGTTGAAGTCGGTACGGCCGAAGGCGATCCAGCCACTGCGAGGGCTGACCAAAAAGAGCACGTGCTATCGAAAATATCGCAAAATGCAAGCAAGAGCTAAGCCAGCCAAACTATTGGTCTCATTTCATTATATAACTGTTTAACAAGCACATGAATATTGAAGCCCATGGCAGGTCCAAGCAGATGTCCTAGACTTTAAAAACGATATAGTAGTAATAAGAATTATAAGGGTCTTATAATAAGGCCCGATCACATCTGAGATTGTGCACCTGTTGTGGAATTCCTTGAGCCAGGAGACTCGGAAGCTACTTGGATTGTACACGTTCAATGGTGGGACGAAAAGAACCTTATGCCCTGAGAGGAAAATGAATAAAATGGAGCAGCTCGAAAAACCAAGGTCAAATGAGAATATAAAATAGGCTCCAATACCCGAAATCCCATAAGGACAATTTCAGGGGATCGGAACGAGCCCGTAGAATACTCTTTGAAATATGTGTATTAGCGTCAATGCAGCTCCGCAGCTAAGTGTGTGTGAGTTTATAGCCTAACGCCGCCGAAGAAGGCTTAGTTAGCCTCTCCACTATATACTCTATAGTTATGGAAGTGTGAACAATACCGATATAAATCATATCGATTATAACATATAATTGGTAATTTAAACTTTTATATTCAATATCGATAATGAAACAAAGGATATTCAGTATTTAATACTTCAAGTTGCTAATTAGCAAGCAGAGTTTGTTAACATATAAAGTGCATCCGAGACTCCGATTCCAGGCGCTTCCCGAAACTTCCCCCAGCTCAAAAGAAAACGATCATAAACAGCGTGCGGCGGTCCTGACCTGTGTCAAGGCGCCAGACATGCAACTCTCCTCGGCTTGTCACCCCCGCAACCTTCTTACCACAAAACGAAAAATCTATACCGTATCTGATAGTGGGATGTGGGAGAGCCTTCTGTGCCACCATTTGTGGTGTAATAACAGTACACGTATGCAAATGGCAATAGAAAACAGATGGACGGTAATATACAATTTGTAAACAACCCCAAGACGGAGCTTTCCTGGAATACCTAGAAGAGCATAGAAGAGAACCATGAAGTTTTTCGATGCTCGAAAGCCACAGAGAGTCCAAGATATACGGGCTGGATACATGGGGTAACTGTTGGAAAGATGAACAAGCATACGGTAGAGGAAGCACTGTATAGACTGCTGTATTGTACAGAATATACAGGATGCATTCTATACCAAAGGCTCTATATACCTTACACTATTGATCTGCTGATACCGTTCTCTGCTTGGGCTCCACCACCGTCCTTACAAGCAGTGCTCTGACATGAGGTTCAGGTCCAAGAATACAACGAAAGATGATATATGTTATACGTCTTATCACAGCAGACAACGGCCGCTTTGACAATGATTTATTAGTTTCCAATAATCATCACTCTACTTTGAACACTAAAAATGTACGTAACATAACGAGCCGTATTAGACGATAATGCTCGCAGTTGCGGCAGTTTGATACTATAGGAGATCCGACGTATCTATCATAGCCCCCTGTTAACACCGACCCTATGGCACCGAGTCTCTATAGTTATTCAGTTTACGCTTATGAGTCATAAGTTATGACCGCTAGAATTTTCTAGCGGGAATGTTTCTTTACGTTTTCAATTTCTAGTAAGAATGAGAAGATTCATACCATCTCGGCAATGACTTCCGCTGTACTTTCAACTCCAGCATTTATATCATATTTAACGCGCCACAGCCGGACAGTTCCATCATAGCTTCCCGTACAAAATAGGTTAGGATCTCTAGGATGGAAACAACAGTCGAAGACGGTCTCGCGGTGACCTGGACACGGTAAAAACCTGGCAGCACGGGCGAAGTCACTTGATCCACAGACTGCTCTGACGCTTCTCGTCTTAACATCGACAATTTCTACCGCGCCGTTTCGCAGGCTGGTAACAACCCTGCAGCAGCACGAAGAAGAGCAGACAGGCGTAGGAGGAGGAGGCTTCGATTACTTGCTGTCATCGCCGGGAACACATGAAGCTATATTACAACTCGCGTTCTTATGTACCTTTAGAATGTATGCTAGCAGTAGTATCCACTAGGGGGCCTGTCAGCTACCTTTATCTCTTCAATGGGTGACTGTTTGCTGACATTCCACAGCTGCAGGATAGTTGAGCCCTCGCCGCTCGCCGTGAAAAAGCTCCCTGGACCGCGCGAGCCACATTGCCAGGATATTGACCTTATCGGCGCCTTGGCGTTTTGGAATCGGCATGCCTAATATGGCATTAGCGATTCTCTCGCGTGGTGCTCACTTGGGTTGCTAGACCAGTGGAGCTCATATCCAGCATGCTGAGTTCGCCACTGCCGTAGGCGACGATTAGGTAGCAAGTAGAGAGAGGGTCAAAAGCCAGGTCCACTACTGACGACTGAGAAGAAGAGGAGTCAGGATCATCGTACAGTGATGGAAGCAGACCGCTGAAGCCTGACGCTGATGTCCAAATGATTTGGACCAAATCTAGTGCGGAAATGTGTACTCAATGATTACAACCAGTATCAGTAACTGATTCAGTTCAAAGCCCGGCAATGTAATAACTATTGATGCTATCGATAAAAGTTTTCTATCGAAACTTTTCTTTGGCCACAAATCTTCCCCAACAGTTGTGCGAATTTTCTACCGTCCGTCGTCTCGACATACTGACGGCAACGGAGCGTCACAATGGTGGCGGTGCAACAGTCACCATTTTACTAAAACATACCTTACTTACGATTTTAATTATAAAATCACTAATTTCGTCATAATCATTAAATTTTAGCTGAAACTAACTATTCAAGTCAATGATCAACATGTTA
This sequence comes from Perkinsus chesapeaki, assembly GCA_013115145.1. Classification (NCBI taxonomy): domain Eukaryota; phylum Perkinsozoa; order Perkinsida; family Perkinsidae; genus Perkinsus; species Perkinsus chesapeaki. Next base: position 38,494 of record JAAPAO010000253.1, on the reverse strand, counting down.
AATAACAGCAACTAGTACTACTAGTCTAGTAGCCTATAGTCGTCTAATGTGACGGTGTCACATTCCAACAGCCATCTTGGATGTCAGTATTCTTACTCCTCGGGAGCAACTTAGAGTTCTCTCCCCGACCTCTACAGTCATCAATGTAACGCCACCATTTGACCAGCCGAATGCGATCGATCTCCGTCGGGCGTGGTGGGGACGCATTACGGTCTACAGAAACTCATTTCCCCCGCAAGGCTGAAAATCTGGCTGAAAATCTATGATGAGCAGTCACACCGCGTGTGGGGACGATCCTCCATCGCCGAAACTCTTCAGCGGTCTGAGGAGGTCGGTGGCAGCTCTGTTCGTAGGCGACCTGTGCCTCTATATATAGGAGGTATACTGGGACTCGACCTACCCCGAGTCCGGAGTAGAAAGAGAGAAGGATCTCTCTACTGGCGATGAACCTGACAGGTTCATTGGTTATTACTTCAACACGTCAACAAAAGGTTCAAACTGTTGCAGTCGTACGGAATGACGGGGACTAAGGCATTCTTAGTAGGGAGTCCCTACTAGGGACACTGTCCCTGGGACAGTACATGTGATGAGGCGAATGTATTTGCAATACCAATTAGTTTCAGAAATATGCTGCTACTCGAGTCTCAGCAATTTCTATTTAGTAACAATCTTGATAAAGATTTCCTGAGGATTTCTCAAAACTGAACCGATTCCCCAGCGGTGTGGAAAGCAGCGTGGCAGCCCAATGTAGTAGGCTGTCGAATACCGCTTAACTCACTCTGATATCTTTGTCGAAGGGACAAATTTCTATTGAACCAATCAGGAGCATTTCAGTTATTGACGGACAGAAAGCTTCTTCCTCATCAATGGCTCAACCGAAGCTCACCATGATCATGAACCTTCCTATGGCGTAGCTGATGTTGCCCAGAGTCAGTGTTATGATAGTACCACAGAACCCCTTGCTCGACTGAAAGAAACCGGGAGCCTATTACAGGCCGATATAGCCGTATAAAGTTAATCGCGGTTCCGCTACCCTACCGGCGTCGAAGTCGATGAGAATCTCTGGCACAGCTGCGCCCTTCGAGGTCGAGCCTGCCGGCATAGTTATCTCAAATGATTCCTTTGCCGTGGGACTTGGAATGAGTCGGCCTGCTTATTGCGAACCTTTCCTGGTACGGGCTGAGGTAGCTCACCGTCCTTTACTTCAACCAACTGCGATCTCCCACTACTGGAGACTATGAGAAATTCTTCCTCTGCATGAGGATTCCTGAAATTGAATCCTGAGGCCGTCAGACTGAGGGTTGCAGGCATCGCGTTGTGAAGTGCGCAGGCAACGAATAGCAACGCTTGATCATTGCCGATGTTCGCTGATGTCGTCATTCGATGATGAGATCAACGTTCTCAGTTGAAGACCCGTGAAATATACGGATAAAACATGATACTCATGCACTACAGCTTAGTGAATTCACAAGTAGATGCAAGCTTACTGCTTGGATATTTTGGGAATGTTTTGGGTTACCTGATAACTGCGGCAAGCATTTCATCTCTCGCTTTTCCCCACTCGAGGCCTCTGGTTTCCACTGCCGCCAGGTCACATATACGTATTCTAGTAGAACATGTGCAGAGTGATGTTTGGAGGATCCTTACACATTGAGCGAGAGAGTGCTTAAATAAGCCAAATGTGTTCTGGATACGGCCAATATGCTCTTATGCCAGCTCTGCGCACCAGCAGGAAGTGTCGCCAAGGTATCCATTGAAAGTTGTTGGGCAAACGCAGCAGACTGAACTCTGAGTTGCCAAGGGCTCTGACTCATCGCAGACAAATAAGACTAGTTAGACCTCATTTGTCCTAGCCTGCTATGTTGGGCGGAAGCCTAGTACTTTGCGTACTTTTGAAACAACTTACTCCAAGCAAGAACGTTAATAAACTCTGACTCAGTACGGAACTCGATAATAAAAGACTTACATGAAATTCTGTGGGCAATTTTCTACAACGTATTCGGCATCAATTGTTCGAAGGAGTCAGTATATGGTGTACCTCATGAGCTGAGCAGGCGCGAATTTTGTCACGACGAATGGCCCACTTCTAATTGGACACAGTGAAGGTCGCACCGAGAAAGGGCCTGCCAGTGTTCCCTCTAACGATCCGCTACGACTCGGCCGCTCCGCGGCCGACCGGCACTTATCCGCCATAGGACAATCCCGTGGCCTGATTTTTCCCGCGACTTGAAATCACTCTTTTGCGCGCCACGCGCGCATAAGATAGCAGCACGCATGTACACCCATCAAATGCACGCATGTACCCCTCACTGGGTGTCACCCAGAGTTCTGTTCGCAAGGTCGTTGTCGGTGAGTAGCTAACAGTTATACCCCATTCCTTCGTATAACCTACAAGTTAAATGCCCTGCGTAACCAAATACAAAGGTGATTTTCTCTGGCTGCGCACTCGCAAGCAGTTTGGCAAGATCGAATATTGCTGCGGAGAGTGTATGGACCACGAGGCATCTGGAAAATGGTCTGAATGGAGAGTCTGCAACCCGGAGAAATTCAAGAAATCTGACCTCGCAGACCATCAGAAAGCGATCGACAATAGCAATAAGCACAGGTTCAAACAGATGCCTGTGACACTGGCCTTCAAAAAGGTGGTTGAGAAGCAGAAAGACCTTCTGGACGGTGAGTTAAAACTCGTGGCCCCTCTAGCTGACCTTTCCGTGACCCTTGCCGTCGAGGAGATCGCCCTTCATAAGTCAGAAGCCCTAGCGCAATGGGCGGAAAAGCACGGCCTTCAAATTACCCCACACTGGCGCTCTAAAAATTACGGCTGGGAATTCGTCAAATCGGCACACAGTCTACAGGTAGTACTTTTCAAAAGCCTCTGCCTGCCTTGCAGCTCAAGGCTATAGGCTTTCAAGACGGCACGGTGCAGCGGGATATTCTCGATCAGGTCGCCGAGACGAAGGCATGGCTTCATAATAAAAAGTTTGGAATCTCAGTCGATGAGACTACCGACATCGCCGTGACTAAACAAGTTATTGTATACGCCAAAGCCCAGGGTTGCACACGCTACATTGGCTTGAGAGACATGAAGGGCGACGGCACTGGCGCAGCTGTGAAGAATGCAGTTGTACAACTGCTTGAGGCTCTGGAGGTCCCTAAAAGTGGGCTTGTCTCGGTTACCACAGACGGAGCTTCCGCGATGACCGGAGCCCGTTCAGGCGCAGCAGTGCTGCTGGAAGAGTGGTGCTTAGTAACCTTTCTGCGAAGGTCAAACCCGAGTGGGAGAAACTAACACTGGGAATCTGCGGCTTCCCTCGACAAGCGCCACCCGGAGAAGGTACAGTATTCCCACGTGACCCGGATACGCGAGAGCTCTATGTTCTCGAGAGTGCGGGGTTAGGTCTATGGAAAGCACCAGCAAAGGAAGTTCTGGAGAATCATAGTGCATGGTATTCCAACGCCCTCCACATCCCTCTGAAAGAGGAGCTGCGGGAGAGTCTCGATAACGATGCAACTACCCAGCAGTTGACGGGCGGATATGTTATTGATCTAAGCAAACCACATGCACTTCGTCTCAGTCAGAAGCCTGTCACTGATCATATGGCTGAGACGTGTGCAAGCATCATAACATTTGACTCCTACAATGATAGCTCACTTCATTGTTAAAGAAGCAAGATATTTCCTCAAGATATGTCAGGGTCCTTAACTTGTACAATATGCCATTGTGGCATTACCTTGCCTTTTTCGAGTCCAAGAAGCCGTCTAAACTTCAATTCTTGGCAATGCCATAGATGTTGTGTTTGTTAGTAACGAAATGGACAAATTGTTACCCGAATAACATAATTCACATTACGATTCAGCCTTGTAGGGCGTCTTGATCAGATTTCTTGATCTGTATGCCATAGAGTGTCCGTAACTGAGCCCACCCCGTTGCATCAGCGTTCGCCATCATAACCCATGCTATGACGTAGTGAGCGGTTCTTACCATTTTTCGCTTACTTGATAACATCAGTGCTGAACTGCCTTTCTTTCCTGTCAAGAAAGAAGTTGGGCTGTCAAAATTAATTGTGTGTCGACGATATTGGACATAGCAGTTTTGGTATTGTCAAACTTGGATCTAGCATTTCCGCAAGGTATCAGGCTTGGATGTAGCTCTGGCAAACTTGAAGGCGTACTCTGTGTACGCATCACACTTGTGAACAAGTGACTTGTGTAGCCCGCTGATATTATTGCGTGTAACAATGTCAGTATAATTATCAAACTCGCGCGTTCACTTTCCAAACTTTGTTAGGGAAAGGTGGAGAAACTCCACGAGGCTAATCCTGGCAGAGCTCTCTGCCGGCGTTATCTTATTTGCAACACTTGCTGGAATTGCACTTTGCCCCAGGGCCGCTGTCAGCACACGGCGACTTAATGCAATATCGGCATTGATGAATTGACGAACACAAATGTTACTTGCTAATGAAACAACTCTCTATATAGACTAGGATGGTATGGGTAAGATATAACGCGTCTCCGAACCCTTACAGATTGAGATTAGTTCACAGCTTCCGCTCAACGCGAGAAATTCAAGTTGCACCATCATCTACGACGCTCCAGAACAAGCGCGAACCTCTGAGAAAAAGTCGGTATTGACCCAATAATGGCGCCATTAAATCCTTTGTGAACGACGCGATGACATACACGGTATGTACAGGGTGTGCCCGTTCGATACGCAAATGCGTAAAAACTCAACCTCTTCGTGAAACGGAATTCTGAACTGAACCTTTTTGTATGTCAAGGAAGCATCACTCACGGTAAGTGACATGAGATTTGCAATACTATTATTGTCATCACTTATACTATTATCTCCTTTAATTCATAACCAACCTTCAGCTGGTTTACTTCAATTTATTAATATTATTCAGATGTACCCATCCCGGTATGTGACATGAGATCCGCATCGTGTGTAATATCAACTGTCAGTCATAAAGCGGTTAATCGATGTAGTGTCATGTTTTCGATTCTCTTTATAAAACTCATGTTAAAAGTTTCAACCCTTAACATTGAGGGAGAAATAAAAAAATGAATTATTCTATTTTATGGCGTCGGGCTGTATATGCTATGTACTTCTGTACATCATGTGACAGAAATCGTGTCACACAATTATTATGTCATAATTTAAATATATGTAGACGTCCCCGTACGACCGGAAGACTCCTTTAGACTCCCCATTTTCAAGGCCAGGGGTACCCAGTGGGTGATGCCACTGCTCACCTTTCTGCGAGGCTTCGCGTCCACTCAGGCGTACGGACGTAAAAGTAATCACTATTGTACTTAGCCCATCTCGAGTGATCCTCGGTGGCCTTTTGAAACCTAATCAGGGGCTGTTGCTTACCCCAAATGAGAGCCGAGCTTACGCTGCATTTTCAATAATCATGACTGGTAAAGCGAGCATGATGTTGAGGGTGCCGAACTCCTGCGAGACGTGTCTTACTTTAGCATGCCTATTGCTGAGAAGAAATGATGAATACCTCAGGAAGTCGAGAGTTGATTTTTTTGGAGATGGGAGATACAACGAAAATTTGGCTAGGGGACATGTTCCTTGGCAGCGAATACATCTGAGCTGATGGCCCCTCCTCTGCACCAACAATCTCAATATAAATGTCCGAAAGTCCGTGGAATTGGAACATCATAATACAAATTTATTATGATATACATTAATGTATGTTAAAGGTTAATCATTAATGATCATAATAATGACATAATAGTGAACCAAATTACGGAGTTGATTATTGTATTAAATACAAATCATACATAGAGTTTAGGGCCCTGAGCTCTATGCTGTATGATATGTATTATTATCCCCGTATTTTCCTCTATCGGATAGTGTTATTAGTTTTTTGTAAGAATTCTTCTCACCCCAGCCCCACCAAAACATGCCCGTGGGAGATAATACTGGCACAATTTATCGGAAACTCCAATCAAACATATAACGAAGCTCGGCGACATTTTCAGGGTTTTGCTAATGCTAAGAAGATAGAGATGATGCGTGAGTTTGCCGAAGAGCTTTAGCCTTCCTCGCTCCGAGGTTTCCGCTTTCCAGTGTCGATTGGTTGATCGACAATCAACACTCACGGTAACCGATTTACTTCATAACTATTTCCCACCTTTTCTTCTTCCAGAATGTACCAGCATCTCCTTGAGTAAGATCATATCCCTTCGCCACGTCCGCAGCAAACTCAGGCTCATTAGGGTTCTTCGGCCCGCCGCCCGTGCAACCGATACCAACGCACTCCACTGGTGACTCTTCTAGATGTCCAAGGGAGCTTTGCAGTGCAGCAAAATAATCAAACTAAACCAGAAAAAATTACCTCTCAAAAAGCGCATCTTACATCTTCGGAATCGGCTGTTAAAAGCGTATCGACCCCGCTGGGCCCAAGCCCTGTGTGAATGTCGATCATGGTCGCATTGCCCCCCTCAAAGACACCCAAGTCGGTCAGGACCTACACAGCCTACACAGTCTTCTACGATGCCCCAGCGACTATTGCCTCATTCATAATTTCATAAGTCCGCTGGAGGTTCTGACCACCGTAAAAGATACCCGCTGGCTTCAGATATTGCGCACTCACAACTGCACGCTTGATATGCGACATGCCGTATCTAAACAGGGCCAATGGGGAAACTCACAAAATTACAACTTAAGTGCTATCCAGGCAATTTAATTGGTGATTTGGTAAATAAAAGAAAGTAGAAATCTTGTTGTGTTGGGTACAGTGATCAATCCTAATAAAACGAGTAGAGACATCAGCTCTCAAAAGATAAGCCAGAACAAGTATTATGATAATGCCCGCAGTTTGAGAGCTCGACCGCTTCCATATAGCTCACTTTAGAATAATGAGAACGCTGTTGTAGAGTAGCGACGTAATCGAAGTATCCTCTGGATTCAAAACTGGATCCAAATCATTGTATCTGAACAGGTAGACTTGAAGGAATGGTTGAAGGAGCCGTAGAGATTATCGTATGCAAGGATACTCTCAATCAAGCTAGGCTAATACAAGGCAAAATCTGACCTCGTCCATTGAAACCGATTTTTTGGGAACTTTCCAATTTAAATTTCTCGCCAACCCGATCGAATATCATCATGGGCTGTATACAGTTAGGAAGTCTTTCTCGAGGGCTTCCGAACGTCGCACGTATCGTCGAAATATTCGCCCTCCTGAGGAAGTTATTCGAGAGCACATTTTTTGGGGACACCCTGCACGAAAGTCTTGACGAAGCAAATCGATCAACCGTTTCATCGCATTTACCCGGCAATATTGGGATCGCGCTCGTTGATGAGATAGTTGAACTCTTGCGGTGTTAAAGCGTTCCTATTCAGGTCCACGTTCTCTTCATTGAACCTTCTTAAGTGGACCATGCCAAATGGGTTCGCCGCATGAACGAAGATCTGAAAAATTTTCTCCAATTTGACTGGGATGATTCCCACAATCAATTTCCCACACAGTGTCTACAAAATCTCCTCCGCTCCGACGAACCTGGCCAAGCTGACTCAATCCAGCTCACCAGCGTTTTGTTCGTATCCAGTTTTTTACTGGCAATATGACTCAAGATACTGCATTGAATTCCCGAACCAGCGAAGCCTTCAACTCCGTGAATGCCAGAGGTGTGGACAACACGGCCGGAGATAGTTGCACCCGCTGGCTTGCGGACGGCCACGTCCATCATATACACGTCTCCATGTTGACTAGGCGGTACCACTTCAAATGATTTGACTTCGAATCCGGCCGCGAGAGCCAGACGACGGAACTTCGAGCGGGCTTGATAGTAACTAGGAAAGATGAGCTTACCGCAGGATTTTGTTAAATCGCAGTGTAGGCAACAAAATGCTGGTACGCAAACGGTGGTACTGAACATCGATTTAATTGTTAAATCGGGACATACATTCAACCTAATATATCAATATAACGTTATTAAAAATGTCATGGGGGACAGGGAGGTGTTCCCATTCATCTTTCCAGGACTTTTATTTTTCATTTTCACCGAGTTCACCCGTAATTCTCTTTCATTTCCAAACTTCTTTTCTGCTGAAAAACCGGCGTCCGACAGCGACGAGGCTTTTCTATTCGTCTTTGAGAGCTACCAAATTTCCCTCAACTCGTGCTGGAAAAAAGCATCATTGCTATTCGATAGTCTTTACAAATTGATTGTTGTTAGATCACCCTTCTACGCCTTACTCTTCCGAAAAGAAGCATTCTGGTCGATCGATGATGTCCCCGCCACCGCTACGAACATCACACAAAGGTGGATAGCGAAACCATGGCTTCCATGTAAGCTCGGCTACTAACCTGACCAAAGGAAAGTACAAGTGCGCAGCAAACGGTTGGCTTACGAAAAGAAAGCGATCAACACCGCCAGTGCTGCAGCCGCGATGGCGCCACAGGCATGTTTGAGGTAACGCATAGGAAAGCGAAGACTGTGGAGGAAGTAGTATGGCGGCGAGGAGTCATCCGCCGGGGATAGTTTATAGAATACGGTCACCATTCAAGCCGATTGTTACGGAACAGAATCCCTTGCGCGGTGGCGACAAAGCCGAATGAATATACTCGCCGGCCTTTGGAGGCTTGTAGGAAAGAGTCCTGCACGCATGTGATGAGCTTTACCATCGAAGTGCACGCGTGCAAAGATACCACATCTTTTCCATCCGACGGTTGGAATCCGACGGATGGATTCCCCCTGACCAGCTGAGCAACTGGATTCCCAGTTCAACACATCTGGTAGGTAGGTTGAATCCAGAAGTAGGGGAGTGCTTAGAAAGCATGTAAAATTATGTTACCGATGATATGTTATTGAGCTATTCCAAATTCCGAAAATCCGAAGGCGCTCATTCAGCCCGCTCTACCACTCTTTCCCCAAATCTAACTAACACAAAGCTTCCAAGCGTCTCAGAAATCCCACGGTACACAAGTACAATATCAACACCTATAATGCAACAGTAACTATCCTCCCGCATTCCTAGCCCAGAATCGCCACCGTGACGGCGTCGTCGCGCTCCCCAAAGGCTCTTCCGGCTCGACCATCTCGAGCAGCTTCGGCGACTCTTCCATAAACTCATCGATGTTTGCTCGCCTCGCCTTGAACCACTTCACAATTATATAGAGCTCCAATGGTGCGTGAAATATAAACGTGAGCTTGTACGTGACGAAGGCTTCTGCGACGTCCCAGGCAAAGACCTTCGGGGGGATGTGGAACACATCAGCTACACTTCGCCATAGCCACGCTTTCGCCGCTCGATCGGCGAACTTGTCGCTCCATCTGATCGGAAGTCAACGATCGGATATCAAGTACATATGCATAATTTCTCTCAAAAAAATATAAACAAATAATGTCTGCCTTTACTGAAGCTCGATAATGGCTAACACTTGAGGCTCTAGCCTCAACATCTAACCACTATGGCTTGGTCAACCTCCTACATCTACCTTGTGTATTCGACCTCATAAACTCCCATACTGCTCACTCTGCATTGGGGAGTCGCCTGGCCGCCAGCGGCCGCAAGCGAGAGAGAACTGCTCGGAAGTTCACAGAAAGTTTTATTCGATAAAGTCCGGGCTTCTACCGAGTGAGATTTACTCAACACCGTAATTAACTCATCGAGCACTTATTTTCCGAACCTGCTCTATATAATTTCCATGTCGAGTTGTGGGTGAAAAAACTCCAACGAAAGATTTCTGAAGTCATACGTAGGCTCCAAGAACCTTTGGAAAAACAAATGGATAATTCCTTCTTTGCAAAAAATTTTTCCTCTATAACTGCGTTTTCCGGTATAATAAGCAGCAATTGCGTAATTCCCCTCCCCAGCGGCTCACTCGAACATTTTCCTCCCCCAAGTCGACTCGGCCTGTTTCTCTTTAAAGCCTCTAAATCTTCCCTGCCAACCAGCCTTCCTCAACGCCACCAACTCCCTCTGCCGGTCCAACCATGCCCGTTGACGCGCTCGAGTCGCTGCTAACTTCAAACGTGCCGATTGCGGTACCAATCCCGATGCTGCTCCTCCTTCTGCCCCATTGAGCACCCCAGAGTAGCGCTGGGTCATCCCAGGGCCGCGCATTCGGTTTTTCAACCTGTACTGATCGAGCATTCGACCAGCCAGCTCCCGTGAAGGGTGCCAGAAGAAGCGCCTGATCGGCTGGAGGTAGTGACACATCGGCACGAATGCCGCCAAGGTAGCGTATTTAACAACAAGGAAGGTGCCAGCCACACCGGCTGCATCTTGGGGAGTCAGGCCGTAATTCTCAAGGGCGCTCACCAGCCGACCCATGCCGGAGGAAAAACAAACTAATGAAAGAAATGCTGAATGAGAACTGATGAGAAAATCGGTCTGAATCGGTTCCCGTAGGTGGTGTGTTGAAAGACATGGATCTAGTCGACGAGAAATGGTCCGAGAATTCCGGTGGATGTCCGCGAGTCCCAGAGTAAAGGGAGGCATTCTACAATATAGAATACCTCCTTTCACTATAATATAGAATCTATATAACGATACGGTCGACACCAGCTCTGCAAGGGTTAGAGCACCAGGGGGGATTGAAGCGAACACAAGTCGAAAAGCAGAAGGGATGGTAGGAGTTATACTCGAGTAGGAAATATAACTGAGAAGATAAGATACTCGCTACCGCAGAACTAACCTGTAGCACATATGTGGGAGGAGGGGATCTAAACAGAGTAGTAGGTGTGCCCAAAAACTGGGCAAAGCTCCTCGAAATAGGAAGTTTAATTTCCCGAAGATATTTGGGATAATCAAGTTGTGGAATTATGGGTGCAACTCGGACGAAGGAACCCTAATATTATACTTCGGCGGTACAATCATCTACATGCTTAACACTGTGCGTCTAAATTTACTCGGCAAGGCTATGGACGAATAGTAAGAGTATCGACACGGAGTTAATATGTACGTGTATGTGTAAAGCTAAGGAGCATGTGAGTAAGACTTGGAGAGGAGGGGACCCCACCCTCCCCAACGAAATTCAGTTCCACTAACTAACGCAACATAACAGAACTGGTCGGAATACCAGACGAAGTGACATACATGAAAAGGGATCTCCGACGCTTATGATTCCAGCAAACTGGCTGACCTTATGGCTGAACAAACCCCGACGGCATCAACTGTGCGTGAAAGGCCGCAGAGGTTGAACGTGAACTTGAACGACTTCTACAAATCCGACTGGACTACCCTCGACCACTTGGTGTGCCAACGACCGGCGTTTCGCTCAAAGAATCTAGATCATCCCCTCTCTGAGATCGCTTCCTCTGGACTGCTGTCCCCTGGTGACTCGACTGCCGAGATTCTGTCGTGTCACCACAGCAAGGATCAGCCGTTTCAGCGACAGACTGCCGCACATTACCGAACAGAAAGTGGCCAACCGCCAGACCAGCACAGAGGCAAATGAACAGCTCGCAACTGTACGTCATGACAACTAGCATCGCCAGATAGGCGATGGATACATTTATGCCAAAGGCGAGGGCTCCCGCAAGCGCGCGCCAAATTGGCCTAGAGATTCTCTCCAGAAATCTTCTCCTAGCAGCCAGAATACCCTCTACGAGCATTCCCAAGATAACGACGCCGATGCAACCGGCCCCGAATTTGCCAGGAGAATCCAAGATCCACGTAGGAGTGAACAGGATGACACAGGGGCTCCTGGGATTGCCGGACCAGGTGAACCCAGACATGAACATTGCAGTTGAACCCGAACAAAACGCGCCGGGATCGACCGTAGGAGAGATGTGATTGGCGGCGGCATTGCACTCTACTTTACACTGGGGTTGCATCCCCTCGGTCGGGCATGGCCCAGACGTAGATGGATCGTAACACACAGGTGTTAGGCCTGTGCTACACTGAGCTGGCATGCACTGCATCCAACAGTAGATCTCGCCATCACCGCAGGCCGACTCTGACAGAAATAGGTAGGTAATTGAATGGACCACGAGAACCCGAGTCAAAAGCGGACTTGATGAGTAACATGCACACAGTTCTGTCATTCCGTGAGAAGATATCCCTTTCAGTCGGAAAAACAAAACTTGAAAAAATCCCTCTTTTGATCAAAATGAGAAGAGACCTTCGATCCTTCTTGTCTTCAGGCTGAAATATGTCAACTAAAATAGCCAAATTCGGTAAAAATTATCTGATTGAGGATCCGGAATTTATCAACAAAAGTGCCTTACTGTACCGAAAACCCGAAACCCAAAACCCGGTTCCTATTCTTACGCATTCTCCTCTTCGCTGCCACCACCTCAGCATCATCCTCTTCCATCACCGTAATTGCTCTATTATTCCATTCGCCAAATGTCATCGACAAAGCAGAGCTCATCGCACTCGATGGCAACAGGAACATCCGACCGATCACAAGCCTTGGACCACTCTGAGCCGCGATGTGTACAGAGTGCGGTATGGGACGTATAGCAGGGGACGTACCTGACCACAGACACAGACAAAGGAGATGATCCTCCTGTCGAGGGATCATTTTCAGAAGTTGCTCTCATAGAGCGGAAGATTTAGAGGTGTGCTCGGTATTGCTAGTTCCCTGCTTTGAGTAGAGGTTCGTGCGCACTAAAGGAGAGGTCCGCCGCTAATGCAGCCAACTTGCTGCTGGCTCAAGCTTGTCGTAAGACATCGTAAGATTATGAAAACCATGAACTCACTCGTGAACTCGCTGAGAGTGTTCCCCATCAACACGACAATCCTAACTTCTCCATCATCTGGTACATCCAAACGAACCTAACCACCCCATCACTAACGGCAATCGAGGAGCCCTCCACCTCTTGTGTCGGCTGTCCCCCTTGGATGTAATTAAAGCTTGTGTCTCCCGGGGGCAGAACTAGTAGGAGGAAGATACCTTGGTCGATATGGAGGGCGAGGGAGGACGACTTCGTCTAAAAACGTGATGACCTTTACCTTCTCCGAAAGTATTCACAGAAACTCAAGGACAGCACACAGCACGGATTTATCGAGATTTTTGAAACAAAAACTTGATTCAGCGTTCGAGATTTCCCAGCTTCTCCTCGCAAATGAGAACTGCTTTGCCACGAGAGTCATGCAGATCGATTCGGCAAGATTGGCTTTAATCGACTCTCAAGATTTAACAAGGGCCATCCGCCTCGTTTCCGCCACTTACGATCCACATATATTGAAGAATTGTCGTTTGTAATGTTTCCTGACCTTTAGGGACATATCCCGTATTAGTTAGGAGCTACCTTTATAATCTTTTATTATAACAATAATAATACCATTACATTCTTCATCGAAGAGTTGCACCAAGTATATACAAACAAAACTACAGTATTTAGTAATAAAATGGTAAAATTTACAAAATGATTATTAGACGTGTCGAGGGGGAAATGGGAAGAGGTGGTATTACTATTCTGTGATTAAGTGTGCATCATCATTTCCTTGCCAAACCCCCCCCTACCTCTTCGTGGCGGCTATCTAATCCCTTGCCTTCTCGATACAAATGCATATGGTCCAAATGACTTCCATTTCCCAACTCTATCATCTCCTTCATCGTCCTCGCCTCATCGACTGGATAATCAACTCGCAATACCTTACCGAAGAGCATTCACTAACGCGTCAGTGATGTCGATGCTTCGATACGATATCGTTCATGACGGATGATAAAGTGATAACTTTTCACATTATAATCTCACCACGAAAAGTATCGGAGCTCTCCAGGTTCCCATTGCCCCGCTTGGCGAGGTTAGCCGTATTCGGAAATCACAATCGAGCGAGCTGTTCAAAACACCCAAAATCGCAAAGTGGTGATTATATCTCCTCGTAAGATACTTCCAAGCTCAAGGGATAGATCAATCTTGACCAAGATGAACCGCCGACCATTTCCTTCAAATGTGATACTTCTATAACTATTCCAGCGAGCGCCGACATACCAGCATCATGCGCCACTGCTCGATCACAAGTGTCAATATAAGGGCGCGTGAAATTCCGCCTCCCGTGAGCCTCCCGGTCGGGGAGGAAGCACAATTTACAAAAAAAAAACGCTACGATCATTAGTGCATTTTTACGAGGCTTCTATGGAGGAATATAGGAGAGATATACAAATAAAGGAGCTGGCAGGGTCGGAAAGCATCCGGCATTTCTCACCCCATCCAACACGCGGGACACATCTTGACCAACACCATCCAAGGTTTCCCGGACGACCCGTGCGGCTTCGGCGACTGCTGACGGACATCCTGACTTCGCGAGAAAAACTGGGCTTGTTTCGATCGCTTCTGAAAGAAACCCTACCAAAACGCCGAGCAACTTTGACGCTCAAAACGTCCTGTTCGCAAAGGTTCCTTTTGAAACGACTCTCATGTCGGGTTTTCAATGCTATAAAAGTGTACGTCTTTCTTACGCACTTGAAAGAAAATATTCCCCATTCGACAACGAAGAGTTCAAAGCTGCCCTCCGTGCTGTAGACTATAAAGCATCCGTGCTGGCCTCAAGTGAACCAGCACCTGTGATGATGCGAACGGTCTAATCGTGAGCCGTTTTCGAGGGAGAATAGCTCTATGATATCTCTGCGCTACTAACACATTCCCTGGGGGCCAAATGATGCCTCCATCCCAACTCGCTCTCGGGCCCGGGTAATGCGGCGCTTTGCGATCTTGAAAAAATGTCAGAGTCGATATCCTACTTTGCGCGAAAGTGGTTCGAGTGGTTCCATCGAACAAGACTTCATTTCGACCGCCCGGACATGCCGGTAATAGCTCTGACAGGACCGAGTGGGCATAGGAGAATGATGGCGGTAACGAGGTAATCATAAACATACCTGATCAGAAGGATTCTCGGCCAGAGGGATGATGTGACGGACGAGAACACGACCGTTCGTTGTCATTCGGTAATGGGTGATGTCTACAATAAGTAGTGAAATACTCTGTCATCCAAAAAAAATTATATTATCATTCGCTGACGGATGATATTTAGAACTATTACTATTAGTAATATAAACTATCCAACATATACTGTACAACTGAGTATCGAGAATCCCTCTGCTAGGTTCACGACTGAAGTAAAGGGACAGCAGAGTTGTGCAATTTGGATTCAACAATAACATTATATACATTCTGTGGTTCCCCTCCGAGGTCCCTTATTACCATCATTCGTCAGAGCCTCCTTTATATTGTCATTTGCATCCATTTCGCCGTAGATGACTTCAAAATAGGCAGCAGCGCCGGTGATGAGCAGAAGAAGCAAAACCACAACCATCAAGACGTTTAACTTATCACAGTTGTCCACGAAAAGTCCTCGGTCAGAGCCTAACTAAAAGGCAGAAGATGCTCTTTCCGCCCCAACAACAACCTTGCACTTCTTCTATTCCCGCAGGAATGCTTGTTCAGTTGGTAATGAATATACACCGCGCAACACATTCTTAGCAACTTGTGTTTTTTACGATTTTACAACAACTAAGGCTACCAAAGCAATTCCCATACGAAATATTTTTGCGCGCATTTTCAAGCTGTGATTGCTAAGAACTTGTTGCGCAGATTTTGCACGATTTTTTTATTCTCGCTATTGGCAAGGATTTTGGCTCTGAAACTTTGAGGGTATACTTATTATGCACAGGGAACGTATACCTGAGGTACTCGTTGATTGGCTAACCCTAGTTGTTGTAAAATACTAGAAAAAGCACGAGTTGCTAAGAATGTGTTGCGCGGTGTATTCAAGAAAAACACAAATTTGATGACCTACAAGATACGCCTTATTTGAAGATAGTTTACATGGTCAGAAAGACCGCTGAATTATCGTTCTCGTTGTTCGATTCTGTAAAAGATTCCAAACGAGCCTCGCTGCAGAAATATATGTAATGAAAAATCGCCAGGAAAAGGTTCGCAGTAAACTGTGGTGGGGTCCGAAAGATTGGCATCGATTCCACAGTTGATTGGTTAGATAAGGTGCGCCGAGAGGACTTAATAACTATGCGTACACTTCCACCATTCACGCGGGAAATAGGTCTCGATTGGTCAACTGGCAACTGGTCCGTGAGGTGGACTTGTACGCCACAGATTTGACAAATGCCAACTTTCTCACTGCCGATTCATGGACCACCGAGGATAATATTATGATTAGTAATAAGGTGTATTAATTTGTATAATTACAAATTATGAATAGACCAACTTTCAGAGTTCGTTCAGCGATGTTTAATGCCATGCACGGTTATAGGTGCTCGGAATTCATATAGTTGTGATGATTGAGATTCAGCCAACATGCCGCGAATGGAGGGGGGCGTATGTCGATCTCATTATCCCATTCGCCGCACTCCTTTCGTTGGTTTCCATGCCCATGTGAAGTTGTATTATGTTCCTTAAAAATGCCCCGCCTTCAGGTCTATCAAGAAGGCCTCTGAAGCGGCCATAGATTGTCTCAGGTAAATCTTGCTCACTTGCATTTCCTCAACGGATGAACGCGTCCTCGTTCTATCACGTGTCACTTTTGTGGATTGTCTAGCGCCTCTCCTATCATCATTACCAACTGTATTTGACTTACTAACCCTTTGTGTCCGATCGTGTCCCTTCAAGATGACCATTTACGAGGACCATCGAATGCTGAGATCAGTATAGTGCGCCTTTATGCTTGAGTATAAAGTCGCTAGTTTTTCTGTATATAGAGTAGTTAATGCTAATAGTTTTTTAGTGCATTCTTATACCAAGCATTTCAGTGTAACATATCTCTCATCAAGATCGTTTCCTCCCCCCTGAGGGGATTTTTCCGAGTTTGATTCTAGCTTTCGGTTAAGTCCATCGACACAGAAGGCTGTCGGATATAGGTACACCTTTACCATTCGCCTGCATAGGTTAATCGTTGCCAATTGAGACCTTCCGATCATAGACCTCTGTCACGTGTGAATTCGGTACAAAACCTGAGCTCCAGTGAGATATATCTTTTGTGCAATCTGCTTTCGCATCTTAGTCTCCTACAAAGTCTACTGCCAGTGAAGTAATAATAAACACTCCCATTTCGCCACCACTTGGTATTGCCCTGCTACTGAGGTAACATAATTTTCTACTTTGCAGTTATGTATTATTTTCGCTTCTCTGCATCCGGGCTTCTCGTCGTCGGTCGTCCTGACCATGGCCACCAGTCTCTGTTCGTATCCACCGACAAGACCCTTCCCAAGGTGGCCTATGACAAGATTTACCTTTGCCCCTCTGACATGCTCGAAGCTGCTCATTCGCATCCGTCTTGGCCGTCCCAGCCGTTTGTGCTGCATAACGCCGAGAGATGCCTCGACCACCAAGAAGTGCTCGACTATGACTCTTGGGAGCACGGTGAAGGTGACTTCATGAGAAATCGGTTGAAGTGTATCGCCGAGGTCACCGAGACAACTACCAAGGTTATGGAAGAAATCGGTATGGACGTCTTCCTCCATGCGGGGACACTTCTTGGTTGGTACCGACACAATGGAGGTATGATACCGTGGGACCTCGATGGTGACACCGCCGTTGATCGACGCCAATGCGATCGAGCATTCGCTGAACTAAGCGATGGCAAGTATCGGAATATTGCTGGCTACATGCAGGACAGAGTCCCACCGGGCTGGCAGGTCTTCTCCATTTTCAATAATGAAACGGCTGACAATGCCCTCGAGGCATTTGACGCTTGTGAAACTCAAGAACTTCGAGTTGGAGCTACTGTGAGCTCCCATTGGTGTTGGACGGACATATGGCTATTTTCTGATGAAGATACCTATCCTGGCAGATGCCAGTGTAACGATAAGATCTCCAAACCTCGCATGTGCCTCGATTCAGCGCCGTTTGTGTGCGTTGATGAAAATGATATATTTCCATTGCAGTCGTCCACAATTGCGGACGACAAGCAAGTTAAGGTTCCATCAAACCCCATACAAGCTCTCCAGGCCAGGTATCCGGACCGCTCCTGGGAGCTTAAAAATCTTGAAATGGTCCCGACGAACTATATATTTGAGAAGAACTGGTTCGTCGTTGTTGCCGATCCCGTCACAGTCGTATCATGGCCCGTAGTGGCTCTATTATTGTTACCATTATTGGTCGCCGCTCTACTATGTTGCCTTGTCTGCCGCCGAAAGAGGACGGCGAGGCACAACGGTGATCTTGCGGAGTGATCTTATAGTAATCGATTTGACTTTGTATAGTACTTATTGGACTTGTTCAGCTATGCAGACTACCATACCATTTTCGCCACTCTCCCTGCTGTTTAGTTTCCATCCCTTCTGAGCCTCCTTCAGCAGTTCCCGTATGACATCGTCGACCTTTAGACTCTATTGGTGTTTACCCGTAATTGTTAACTATGCTGTGGGCGAGATTCTAACGGTGACTTGCTCGGATTACTCCTATACGCGGGATCTCAACAAGGTGCTCTTCTGCCCCACTGACGTGGTCGCTGCCGCTCGTGAGGCGGCGAAGTGGCCTGAAAACCCAGTCACACTGGACTCCTCTAAGTGTGTAGGATACAACAAGCTGTTAGATGTAGAAGTGCACGACCAGTTTCGTGTCTCCACCGGCGGGGAACACGCAAACTGCCTTGGGGAGTCCCTTGCCAAAGTAACTGAGGCCTTGGTTAGGCTTGGCATGCATCCTTTCATTTCTGGTTTAACTTTGTCCAGCTGGATGTCGCACTTGGGGCAAGTTGTTCCATGGTTGGAATCCGGCGAAGGCATCATTGATCGACAACAATGCGAGGCAGCCCTTGTAGCAAATTCTGGGACCGCGCACAACATCTTGGAGCTCCTCGGCTCCACCCTAGCTGCCGAGTTCCGAGTCCAACCGCCGGATAATCTAACGGCCGGAAGTGTGATCGGCTGTGGGTTGCCGAGTTTCTCGATTGTTTACGAAACCGCAAGGGCGAGCTGCCGGAGTAATTTTTTTATGCTTTCGAGTGC
This sequence comes from Perkinsus chesapeaki, assembly GCA_013115145.1. Taxonomy (NCBI): domain Eukaryota; phylum Perkinsozoa; order Perkinsida; family Perkinsidae; genus Perkinsus; species Perkinsus chesapeaki. Next base: position 19,616 of record JAAPAO010000253.1, on the reverse strand, counting down.
GATCAAGTACCCAGAACGTTGCAGATGCGAGGGTCACTCGAAGGGCAGCGAGGGTTCAGAAATGGTTTGCCTGGACGCTATACCGAAGCGCTGCATTCCTACTTCAGCGATTTATCCCCTGGCACGTACCGTTCTGTCCGATAAGCATTCGGTTTTGATACCAACCAATCCCTACTCTATTAGCTCTTTGGATTTGGATAATTTTATGAAGCAACTTAAATGTATGCAATCTTTGCCGGGCGGTGGGTATGAGGAATGGTCGGCTGTGTGGGTCCCTCAGATGTCCACGATAGAAAAGTGGTTCAAGGCGTCGATGGCTGTGCTACTAGTCACACACGTGGCCTTCTTCGCATTCTTGAGGGTAAGGCGGAAGCCCTCTGGCGTAAGTTCTGGAGAGCAGAAATATATAGAATAAATCGCAGTAACTGCGTGAGGCTTGATGCCTCTGTTTTTTCTGACTTCCGGTCGTTTTGCATACTTGAGTCAGCAGCGTTGTAATGCTGGTTGTGTTTCAATAGTATACTTTCATAAATGAATGTATTACGTGAAGTTGGAGATATATGTGTGAGATTGCCTACATGTTAAAAAATCCAACTAGTTACTTGAAAAGTAGTTGCTCAAAAAAGAGAGTTTTCTATGACTTTGTATCACGCTTCGTGCCGACGGTGAAACCTGAGCACAACGGACCATCCTCGATGATGGGTGATATTAGACCAGGCACTACTGTGCACAGATCCGTGGTGTGAATCTACTCGCACAAGCGTGTCACGTGACGCCATGTGGTAGAGAACCCAACAGCACGCTGAGTGGCACGGAATTCGGCGCTGCGCGCAACGAGTTGCCTTCCAAATGAATGACGACAGTACCTTTGCCTTACCGGGTCTGTCCTCAATCAACAAAACAGTGAAACGTGTGCATGGGTTAGTCATCTGGTTCCAGTGGTTAGTGTTGGGTCAGACCGACACCGCCTCACTCTGCACCAGCAGTATAGGGAAGACATGGATGTTAAAACTCACTCTCAAGCGTTTCGCTTCGAACCGAAAAGGTACACTGGGAAGCGCGGGGCAAAGCGAAACGCTAAACACCTCCAACCCGCGGCCCGAATACCTGGGCGACGGAGGAGGTCGAGGTGGGGGTGGTAACCCAAAAACTGCGAACCCGCGGCCCGAACGCTAGCTATGGATGACCTGACGGCTGTCTATGTTATTCGCCGTCAGATAGTGTGAAAAGGATCGAGTGGTACGAAGACACATTGACGCACCACGACCCGCATATCCGTAGTAGCGTATAGAGAGCCGCCAGTAGTACACCTGCCTTGTCAGTAAAAGCAGAGGCCCTCAAGAAGGGTTACTCCACAGTAAAGTCTCCACCTCGACTCACACCTTCTCAAAGAGAAGTTCCGACTGTCACCCAGTTGACGACCGGCAATCGTGTGATCGAACGAGGATAGAGCAGGAGTTTACACCCTGACGGCTAATCCCCCCTTACAGACTAAAGGCTAAAGTTGGCCATCAAGGTACCTCACATCCCGGGCGGTGGGTGGGAAAAAACATACATAAACCGCACTCTAACCCAATCCGGACGCTAGCGACCGATCCAGATGTATGGCGCGCTCCACCGGATTGTGTCGCGCTGTCTCTCTCGCGCGCATCGAGTGCATTTTACCGTGGTGGACCTACCACTTCGTGATAGCTTCACCCTACAACAAATATGTATATAAGAGGGGAACCCACTCGAAGTGGAACTGTACATCAAAACACCAGTGCAAGTACAGTTCCAAATCTCCCTCCCGCTTTCAGTTTCATTGCCTCTCAGGTTTATTAGTTATGTAAAGTAACAACAAAACAGAGTGTTCTCACAATCGATATCGTTGCCTTATGGCGTCACTGTAAGGATACATGTTAAAAATACTAGCCTGGCGGCCCATAATAGCGTAAGCTGGCTGCCTGTAGTAATACCGATTAAGATCAGTAAGCCTCGACTGCGTAAGGAAGTCCTGCTTGCCTGACAGTGAAAGGGGATGCCGAAGAGCGAATTCGGACAGCTACCATCTTCGACGATAAATGGCATAGATTTCAAACGACGCTCCATGCGGGAGTTTTCAACTGTGAACTCCTTTTGTACATCACTAAGCTGTCTGAAATAACAGAACATGAACGGGAGAGTGTGTAGCGACTGACCGGAGTAGTGTTCCTGTTTTCTTGAGTTCATCATCGCAGAGTCGACCTATTGCTTTGACTTGCTTTGAGTAACGTGCTACTCTGTGAAGTCGGCGATCCGTGGCATCCTCTACCGACATCCTAACGATGAGGCATACTTTCTTTAAAAATAAAAATCGCCTCGTAGTTGAGGTATATATGAAAAACACAAACAGTGGCAACGGCTCCACTATTGCTTTTAACTAGATTTCGACTGTAACTAATTATTACTGTATATTGCTAATGTAAAGATTATAAAAAGTCCAAAATCCCACGGCGACTTCCTCCCATGTCCTCCACTTCAATTATACACTATATTCCTTCAGTGTGATGTAGCAACGGCAGCATTCATGACACAGTGGGGACTTCATCTCCACTTGAGCATTCCAGTGGAATGAACTTTGCGTTATTCCCGCAGCTGACCTGTAATCCCCTTGAGGAGTTCCATTAAACGGCAATGAATACTCTCCCAAACCATTCACACTTTTACACCTTAAGTAAAACAACTCGAGTGAAAACCCGAAAAACCGAAAAACCGAAAACCCGGGTGAACACTTACAAAACACCATTAGCGGTCCTACATCTTGACAACGGTCGAGTGTCGCTTAGAACTGGGCGAGACCCTGACAGTCCGACTTAATAGGAATGTATAGGGTTACCTCACCTCGGTAGGTTCGTGTCAGTTGCACCATCGACGCGGAGTGTATGCGTGATGGCGGACGTTGCCATTCGACCATGTCGATACTGTGTTCGTTTCCAGCCCCTCATATCAAACGCAAGAGTAAGGTAGCCGACTCAACGGTCGGCTGGCAAACGATGTGATGATAGCAAAGATATCTCGCCAGTGTAATACGATCGTTGCAGCAGCAGCAGCACATCAGACTGAGAAAGCCCGTTTTGATAGAAATTACAGTACCATGCAATCATAAACTTGGAGAGGGCGGCGGCCCAGAGCCTCCGGGCCACAGAAATGGTATAGTCAGCATACATTTGTACTAGCTGCACTAGCGTCACACATGGCAGCTTCGGGGGCACAGCTTCAAATGTTCATCAAAGCTTCAGACCAGGCCGGCCAGTTCTCGACAAGAGTGCGCTCGATGGTGGCGTAGATGCAGAAGAGCGTTCCAGCGTAGAGGCACCGCATGCCCATGTCCCTCAGCATGATTCTGCTCGGTCGAATTCTGAGGAGTTAAAATGATTCTCGACAAATGGCAGTCTTACGCTCCGCTCTCCGTGACGGTGAAATACTGGGCCCGCAGGAAATTGGTCGCCAGCGATACTCGCTGAAGGCGAGTGGATTCTCGGGCCTCCTTTGATGTTACGAAAAAATTATAGAGTTGATTGAATGGCATGGATAAGGCTCCTGAAGAACGTCATAATTAACGCCCTGGCTGGGATTCGAACCCGGGACCTTTCGCATAAACAACGTTCATAAGGATACGATTATCGGATGACTTTGTCATATCATATTCCCTTAAGAAAGAATGTGCACTATGCAATATTTAATAACAAGGTTGATAATATACAGTGGTAGTGTATACCACTCTTACGATATTAGCACTATTTTAATTATGCAATAATCGATAAAGTGCTGGTATAATAAATCAATAGAGCATTTACAAGTGACTTACCGCTCATACACGAAGCAATGAAATCGGACACCATCCGAGACGCCTGCGGATTTCGGATGACATGTCGCATGTGCTCATCCAGCGGCGCTGCAAAGACTCGCATTCCGCACATTCCCAACGCGTTCCTCACTGCGTGCATCTGACACCATAGAAAGATACGCCTCTCCTAGAAGGTCAGCAGCTTACGAATGCTCCCGGCCCTATGGGCTTGAACGCTGGTGTAAGGTTAGTGAGGCGGTCTTTGCGGGGCACGTACTGGTTGTAGGCAACTTCAGCATTCCTAGTGTTAGCACCGTATGTGATAGCGGTTTCGGTAACGGCTGCAAAGATACGAACTTCATGAAGGTCAAAGGAGTATCATTCTTGCCTGTACAGACCAGAGCTGCCTGCTGCCCGAGGAGGCTCGCGTAGAGGTGATACATGGGCCCGAGGACCTATCAGGGAAGATGCGCCGACGATGGCGAGGAGGAGGAGACAACTTACACAGAATTGGGGAATTGCGGGGACACTCGGCCAAAGGCCACCGACCCAGCCGCTTCGAAATCCGTGGGCAAAGCATCGCCGGTAGAGACTGGCCATCGTGGAGACCTACGACGACGATGTAACCGAGAATTGATTGGGGGAGTCGTACTCGATCCTGAGCTGCAAGAGTCAAACCATTACGGAGAGGGGTTAAAGTGAAGATAACAAAAGGGCCACCGAATGAACCTGAGACGGCAGTGTCGAAGTACAAGGGCGAAGTGAGCCCTTACCGGATACCAGCAGCGCAGTATCTGGCACGAACTTCTTCCATTCGGGTTCGGTGCTGCTGCTGCCCGGGGTAGGTTGTGAAGTGCTTGGCTGCGGGGAGGGCCCCGCGTCGGCCATGCGATGCACTGATCAGGTGATGGAGAAAAGCTATACATCAACAACGCTTGCACTGCTCGCTCGCTGGTGGAGGGCAGATGTGAAAACGAACTTGGATTTCGTGGCGCGCGACAGGAAGTGGTGCGCGTGATCCTTGAAGGAACTATTAAAAATTGAACTCTAGCTTTGTTGCTCATTATGGCTCATTGCTATGGCCTGTGAGCAACTATCTGAATGGAAAGCAGTGAGACCAACACTAGGGTGTCACAGGGCCGACCACTCTAAGTCTCGGGCTGATGAATGCCGTTAGCTGTCGCAGTGTGGATAGCTATAGGGTTACTCAGTTTGTTTTATCATGAATTATAATGAAGCACGAGAGAGCAAAGCTGATTTATGGGCAACATACATTGCTGGGTGGGTTGAAATTGAGGATAAGGTAATGCTGTCGCTTCGAGCCCGGCTCTATGATTCGCGATTTGACGATGGGCTGTTGCCGACAATGCAGTTGGCGGGCCATAGATACTGTCGTTCTTGGCCGTCCCGAGGTCATATTTAACCGAGCGCTTCCGGTGGAATTACTATGATCATCAAGCAGCAGCTTACAAGTCAACTACGCAAGCAAACATACTCTGCCAAGTGTCAAAGTAGGGTTGTTGGGGCTCTACTAGTGGCAACTGCAGCACTTTTGCTGCCTTTCTAGAATTTGCAGCAGGAAAATTCCTACCGTTCTCACTTTACCGAGTGAAATCCCTTTCAACTTGCATGTCCCAGAGGAATTTTCTAAAAATCATTGTTAAACTAAGTTTGCAGTGAACGGCGTGATCGACCCCTCCGCGGGGTGAAGAGTTGCTCATAGCAGGTTGCATTATGGATTCTCTGACTTATGACCAATTGCACTACTCTGAAGTATAAGCCGGTTCCGTAGTAAACGATATCGAATAAGCCGTCGAAGGCTTCGTGCATAAACAAGTATAGCGCCTGGCAAACCCGATGCCGGCACACCCGAAACCCAGAAAGGTTTCGGGAAAGGTCTTAGAAAACTAAAACATACGTGAGGATTATCATGGCCGCAACTATCGCTAATATCAACCCTTTTGCTATTGAAAGCTTCGACTTTGGTGGTCTGGATCTGGATGTGGACTACACTCCTTAGCAACGAGAATACTTGTCAACTACCAGAAAGTACCACATTCCGCGTGACATAGCCACGACATGACAGCAGGCCACATGGCGACCATGACATGGCAGGCCAAATTTCCACTGGAAATGCTGATATTTAAACACGTTGCGCGGCACGCTCCTACTGACGAGTCGTCACTGATGACATGGGCTAATGAGCATGCTTGCGCCTTTGCAACGACTCTCAGACTCCAATGATGTGAGCACCAAGTTTGAAAAGTCAACGGGGTTGCTCATTGCCATCCTGGTCATCAGCACACTTATGTTGGTGGTCGCGGTCGTACAACTCTGGATGACTCGCGAAATTGATGAACAGCTAGTTCGACATGCAACAATCAGAGAGGACACACCTTACCGAAAACAGACAATATTGGCAATATTATATTGCTGAAATTCTCGGTGCTCTCGAAGCCCAATACTCAGTATTGGTCTTATTATCCGATTACTACGTCACCTAATAGTGTACGGTGATAGGCACGTGTCAGTGAAAGAGAAACCACTGAACTACTTTTGTACATACTAAGGTACTATGTATGTTGAGTATCACCTATTGGACCATCTCGGTCCCAATGTCGGGCAACAATGTACCGTGCACGGCTTTAGCAATGAGCACATATCCCACCATTGAAAATCATAGTCGCCTCTTCACTTTCGGCGTTTTTTGTTTTATACAAGCCATTCACAACATACGTTTGTTTGTTAGGTATTTCTCCCAGCATCTCTTTCGGTATTCTGAGAGGCCCACAGCATGTGCCATGTTTTACTCGGATATTGCCCTAACTAAAGCCCACTTATCATCACGGATGAAGAACACGCGGAGACGAAGAGTGGAGGATATCGGACCTCGAGGGGCAAGACGAGAGCTGGGTACTACCGCGCACACCAAGCTCGTACGCTTGCTGCGGAATGCGGAATCTGGATATGGGTGGCGCTATACGGTATTTTCTTGCCCCTTGTAGAATTGGAAACTTCGAAATTCGAGACTACGCTGGTCCGACATTATCTGTTCACTATAGGGTTGTTGTGCACTCTCCGTCTCGGCGTTCAACTGATCGGAAGTCGAGCTCCGTTGAAGCAAGTACCTCGTAGGTTCAACAGCTCCATGCCCGTTTCTCACGAGCGATGGTAGTAGCGATGACTCTAGCCTTGCTTCAACCTGGAGCAGCACTCGGGTAGTATCTGCCAGCTGCCTTGTGGTCATGCTCGGCAGGTGTCAATTGGGTCATCTTCCCGGCATCGGTTTTGTTGCTCGAGTGGAACTGAGGGTACTAAAGAGGTGGCATTTTCCGCACAACTCGAAGCCTGCGGCCTTCCGAACACCATTAGCGACTATTCAGGTATCTTCTACAAGGCCACAACGCACCAGCAAGCCATTTCCGCCATACTACACCGGTGTGCCATACGTGGCCCAGCCTCCCGAATAAATCTCTATGGTTGCACGTTATTGTCCGATGCTGAGCTGGCACGCATCGTCTCCTTGTGCAGTAGTAGGCTCACTCACTTGGACCTTTTCGATTGCTCCTCCTTATCGTCGGATGCCATAAGTCTTCTGCGAGAGGCCGAGTTGTTGGAGCACATCAGCCTCAGGGGCCTCGACCAGGTGTGTTGCCGGGCGCTATGTGATTGGTTGGGCTCTTCGAGCATTTGCAACCTTCGCTATATCAATCTGAGCGGAATTAGCAGCTGCAGCGACGAAGTTCTGGTAACAATTGCAGAAAACAGGGTATCCAAATTCATACAAGAAATTTACGTGGCACGCACCCACGTGACTGACTCGGGCCTCCTGGCCCTGCTAGAGAGCTGCCCGCAACTGACCGCGCTCGACGTTGCGGCAAATCTCGGCGTCTCTGATGCGGTTTTGGATGCCGTCGTGGTCCACGGTAAGGCTCTAAAGTGGATAGATTTACGCGGTACCTCGGTACACGACGACACGGTGGCTGAGCTGGTAGCAATTCTTCCCGAACTCGGTGTGTCTTGGATGCGGCAGGGTAATGTAGTGATACAGGTAGCATAGACTATTCGACAATGTCGAGATTGACTTGCATGTCTGACAACAACAATTAACTCGCGAAATGCGAGCCGATCTAGAGAGTTCTTCTCGCTGTGGGGAATTGTGTTTGCAAGTGGGACAGAGGAATTGGCAGTATCTTTTTTGTCTTGTTTGATATGCTGGGCCCGAGCAAGGACAGCTCTGTCGGCCAACAGGCGGGTGACATGTCCTCCCCGCTGGATCTCCTATTTGCCTCTGTGCTCGAGAACGACCCGCTAGCTCGGCTGCAAGGCGAGTGGCATGGACTCGAGGACCATAAAACTTATAGAGTAGTGGAAATGGGGAAATGAATGGCTTTTATCCTCACTAGAAATATCACTATTTTCGCGCCGCGTATATCATGACTGGTTATTAGAATAATAAAGGCATCACCTTGTTCGTTATGGCCCCCCGTCTCCTGATGGTTTTTGTATCAAAATTTCTGACCGAATAAATGTATTTTTATCCCCCCGCGGACATCGTAATTGCTAGATTGGATTGGCCCCGCTTAGTCAACGTTGCCTATAGCTCTACGACCATCTTCTCTTCTGTAAACCTTTTCCAATCGTTTTTCAGGTTCAAGGCAGCACTGTTCATGTCTCCAAGGATGGTGTACCTCTACGGACATATGATAAGCTATTGCAGCATAAAGACGGTAATAAGGGGAACACAGGGAAGTGTTCTTAAGGGGGAAATTTAATAGAAAATGTTATTAGACTAGAAGGGAACCTCACCTGTTTCGGACATCAAAAATGCATCTACCGCTCCTTCCTGGCGGAGGAGACGATGCCACGGTGAAATTGTGTACGGTAATGGAAGGAAGTCCGATAGACTTCTCCGCGGCGAAGTTATTATTTACCTTGAGATCTTTGATCAGGTACAATATATTGGGGTAGCTCGGGGAGATACATTCTGGATAGTAATGAAGATATCTTACCAACTCGACCTCCGAAACAGGTTCCGAATTTTCCAACGGGCGAGTTTCGTGGCGCGCGAAGCAGGGGTTGTCCTCGTTCTGTTGGGAGAGGCAGTCTGATAGTCACAGCAGTCAATTAGCGATTAAGCCGGAAAATAACCGGGAAGTCAATTCTGGGTCGACGGCGATGAGATTTATAAAAATGAACGTAAGTTAGAAGGCTTGGGAATGGGGGTGCTAGATTTTGCCGTAGTCATTTTGGTATTGGCAATGTATACTTGAGCTCGTTTTGTATCACAACACGGCCAATTTGGAGCCCGATCTGCATCTGTTGATTCCGCCACTCGATGCCTGTGGCATTTCTATTTCCCTTATCGGAAGTTTCGGGAATCTTAGTGGCATTTAAAGCTTCATATTAGCCAATCTGCGGTGTAATGTTGAATAGCCTATTTACGGCGAAGGGTTCATCAAAGATATTATAAGATTGCAGAGGGAGATGTTTTCAATGTGTTTAGGACCTTGCCGAAATCGAAGGTCGAAGGAAGTGGTATTTGTTACCAAGTTCGCGGAGCAACTATGTCAACGTGTATATAGCGAGTCCAAGGAAGGTGAGCGGGGTATCAAGCCCCACAGTGGGGGATGTTATAAGATCATGTGATGCATTGATGATCATAATAATTAATATCTATCGGATGAAATTGGCCCCATTGTTAATAATATAATATTTTACCAAGCACTAGGTTATTACTATCATCACCTTATCATTATACTAACCTCATTCCTATTTATTTATTAAGCTGATGTTGATTCATCAAATGCAGTGGAAACGGCTGTGCAAAAACTCCGCCTCTTTGCTGTCTCTGTTTCGGCTGATGATCAGTTGGCCATTTTTTACTTTTGAGTGGTCCGAAGGTCGAGGAGGGAAAAAATCAGGTTTCCCCCATTCGGCTCGAGTAGGAATGATACTACCTTCTTCTCCTTCCAGTCATCATGGTCGCGGCCCGGCCTTTGAGGCAGCGCTCAGGGCCGCCAAACTCGCGGGACTGAGTAACTGAGTCCGGCTAGTACACTGATCGAGAATGATACTACTATAACTGCTATTACGAATAACCGTATTAGGACACTACATGCCAACTTCTTACTCTTAGATTCTTATAATAATTATACGTTTTATTATATTAATCATCTGCGTGTAATAATTCAACAACATACTTTTAACTTTATATATCATTCTTGGCTGTTATTGTTTATTACGGTGTACGTCATCACTGGTTTATCGCTCCTTACTTGCCAATGGTATATAATATCATCCACCGTGGATGATCCACGTCTCTGCCGCCATAGTGCATTGTTTTTCAGACACCAGTATGGTGGAAGCTGCCGTCAAGTGTTACCAACTATGTTCGTTTGGCCAGCCGCCAGTCTAAGGGAAGTGTCTTCAGTAATAACCGCGTGTGGGGTCAAGTACATTTCCTATCAAACTCATTTCTATTATATCTCCTCCTCCGTATCACTAGTAACATAGTTCCTATCAAACTCCTTTCTATCATATCTCCTCCGTATCACTAGTAACATAGTTCCTATCAAACTCCTTTCTATTATATCTCCTCCGTATCACTAGTAGCATATTTCCTATCATACTCCTTTCTATTATACCTCCGCTTGCCATTTTCTATATCACAGTTGTCCTCAGGAACCGATAAGGAGATCCTCTCGAAGCTGCGGGGAGACTCCTCAGATGAGAACCTGGACGAGCACGCCCTCAAGCGTGTGGACAATACCTGGCTGGAAGATAACACTGTAGGAATACCCTCGGCATGGCCTCGAAGCCTTATTCGATGATCTTCATTGCAGGAAGCTGATGCGGATTTTTCTGCTACTGAGAATCTTCACTGGGATCAGTTCAAGCTGAATGAGGAGCGATTTGGGTAGTAACCGGTGACGGGTAGAGAGTAGTGGTGCCGTTAGATGGCCCATTCTCGGCAGTATTGATATTGAAACTGTTCTCACTGGCGAGTGTACCACATCATGTCCCACTGTTTATTGGTGAGATAAAAACTCCCTTCACGGTCATCTCGCCGAGGTTTTGTAGGCTGTGATGACTTGTAGCCCTTCGTGGTATTCGACCTAATTTTCTCGGAGACGAGTGTTGTGCAACTTGTCTCCTTTTCAGAGTTCAGACCAGTTTTGACTGGAAATTGTACACTACTGATGTCCCTAAGAATTTGACGGACACTCAAAGATCTAAGGTCGAAGCGATTGCGAGGGAGATAGAGAAAGAGGAGGCTCTGCGGGGGAAGTAGTATTGGCTAAGGGAAGTGGGAATCTTTTGGTCGATATATATTTCATTGTCAATCTGTCAAGTTTGAAACTATCTCGGACAATCCTATCGCTTGGCGGTTATTCTATCAATGCATTAGGCGGCAGATCTGCCGCCAGTTTAGATTACAAAAAAATCACAATCTCTATTCGTCAAAATAGTAGGATATCAAATTCGTCACCTGTAGGCGTTTGATGCTCGTATAGTGTCAATGTGGGAGCCGGTCAGGATATGGTCCGTCCAAAATGAATATGGAAGATTCAAGTTTGATATCGAAATTACAACCACGGTACTGTTTTTAGTGCCTTTGTTATTTTGCAATGTTTTTTGCCTGGAAAAATTCCCCAGTCTTCGTTAGTGCGTAGTCGTCGGCATCGCCAGCGAGCCCGAAATCCCCAACTGACGAACTTGACGTGAGATGGAAGACGGATAGGATTGCAATGAACGCACTGATGGAGGGGGTGACGTGACATCATTTTTGGATTGAGCCCGCGCCGAGGATATGCATATATCTAATATTAAAACTTAACAATCCTCCAATCCGTGTAAATAACTAAGCAGATTTAAGTACTAAACCTGTAGCATGTGAACGCTGATTAGAGTATTCGAATTAAAGAGATTGGAATATCGAATTTATGTCTTGAAGGCACTTTGGGAAAAGACTAATATCTTCATTTTGAAGATATAATGTTTTCAGGAACGCCCTAAAAGGCACTGATGACGAGGAAGCTCTCTATGGTGCTGTTATTGGTACAGGACGGTACACTAAGGGGCCAGAGGGGGGGAAGGGTAAAAAGAAGAAGTCACGGGATGAGGTACGGAGGGGAGAGAAGATTATTGCGAGTTGGTATGCGGAGGTGAATAAGTGGACATAAGACTTGGATTTGGTCTTTGACTTGGTATATCTCCTCGATTCGGTAGAATCTCATTTGCTCTGTATGTTCAACAATGTACTGTTTGCTGGGAATTGGCATTACTGAGACTCTATACGTACTACCGTAAGTACCCAAGTGGACGCTGGAAGCAGTTCATTCAAGTGGATATCAATACCGACTTCCTAGTTCTAAATTATTTGCTCGTAAGCCCCTAGCTGCAATTTCACACCTTGACAGAAGGTGGGTTCTCCCCGCTCCGATCAGTGCGATCTCCGAAACAAAGTTAAAGTGTTCCTCCCGGGCCAAGTTGGTGTGGATCGGCAAACTACTGTCAAGATCTTATTAATGTGGCATTTCTCTTTCAGAAGGTCGCAGTGACGGAGACAACACGTTCCAGCTCGGGTTCAGAACCACTGTTGAGCACTGAGCCTATCCTAGCCTCGCTCCAGGTGGGGTTGGTTATATCGGGTTCGCAGTGTTATCGAGCTGTAGGGTACATATGTTGATAAGAAGGGCAAGCATTACCTGATCGAAGGTGAAGACTCTTTCTCCATGGACTCCAAGTCTGATGCTGCTCGAGGTGTTGCAAAGCCATTGGTGGTCGAGCTGCTGAGTGCAGGGAAGAGTGTAAGGAGGGTGGTGTGAAGAGATGACATTTCCCGCTGGCCTGGTTTTCGGGGTACTGTTTTGCGTTGGTGGTGTTGAGTCCCAAGTAGATACTTGAAGGTGAATGGTGACAATGTATAATGTTTGATGTTTCGACAATATATTTATTATTATCATGTACAGGCGATCAGAAGTGGGTTATTCGCCTTGTGGGAAAATCATTCAGAACTTTCAATTTCACTGTGGTAGCGTCACTATACAGCATTTCCAAGAAACTAATGCGTTTTGGGCCATATTAATTCGGTCCAGGCTTTTAGAAATTAGATCTTGAAATGGTATAAAGTAGTAGCGTAAGTATTATATATTGTTATACGATTGATCTTCAAACTTTTTGTAGGTATCTGTGAAGTGGGGCAGTTCTGGTTTGTATTCATTTGCGTATCCTTTGACATCTGATGAGGTCGCCGAAATGGAGGACGGTTTGCCGTTGATTGAAGAGATAGTGTGGAAGTCTCGAGGTGGAAATGTCGGTGGTGTCTGGACGAGAATCGAGGGTGAGAACGACGGCACTGTGGCAGAAGAAGTGAGGAGTATTTAATAACCAATGCTGTGTGTTTTATTATCGACTTAATCATTGAGCTCCACTAATACCAACATCTGATATGTTGAGTTATTCCCAACCAGTGAGAGTGCAAATAACTTAACATCCGACAGTGCTGCAAGATAATGAAGCGCGGTTTAGTTTATACAATAGTAAGATAGAACAATTGACATCTTGGCGAAGTCACCGGCGGAGGTCGGAGTTTCGGACACGGACAGTGTGGTATAATGATAAACCAATACCGTGGCCCAATGGGGGTCCAAGAACTTTCTCATCAAGTTTTGAGCTGAAGCGTAGTGTTTGTAGGAGATAACATGGATAGCAGAGGCGGTGTCAAAGCCCCGTGTGCACTTCTGGAAATCGATTACTCGTCGACGCATGCGAAGTCTACCAAGAAATCTTGAAGGGCCCATCCGGACATAAAGATTGTTTTGAAGCACCCTTCATCAAATAAATAACCAATGTTCAGAGACGTACTGATTGGAGCTCCAACTCTTTAAGGGCTGAAGTGCAATCACGTCTCGGTTGCGGAGATGTGCGTAGACATTTCGTAGAATCCGCGACGTAGATGGGAGAACAGGAGGGCCGACCTGAGGGGTGAACGAAGCATCCAACCTTATCTAGGATGCAGCACATCGCGGGAAAGAGTACGCTACGGAAAGGTTGGAGCTCCTACTTGGCTTCTCACCTCCGAACGTAACTAAGATGCTCCAGTATGAGCCGCAACCATTCTAGCGTGAACGGAAGGCAAGAGCGAACAATGACCAGAAGGAAGTGAGGACAAGTAGCCACCACCCGTTTGCTAACTTGTTTCGTACCCGCCCACGCAACATGGTTTTCGGGGGTGGGGGAAGCGCGTTGAGAGCACTTTCTGGACTTTCTGGGGTTGCAGATTCTTGTTCACAATAAGACAATCGCACGAATCATCCAATTTGTTCATACTTCTGACATAGTGTCTGGAGAATGTGGTATGAGCATATCTTGGAGTTGGCGGCTCCTGGCTTCTCGCGCATCACCAGGGCGGTACGCCCGCCGACGGTGGAACTGATGAAGCTGAGTCGGCGTCGGCCGCCTGCATCCATTAGTCGGGTGCTGGACCTGAGCGGTGCTGTTCACTTGCCAAAAACTGGGCAACTTATCCAGGACAAATAGTCGGTGAATCATAGGAAGACATCAAACTATCCCCAGAAAGAATGCGTTGCAGGCTCTTCCCCGGGAACCTGTTTCAGATGAGGATTCCCGTTACACTCCGAATTAGGGGCATTTTTGTCGCTCCGACCACATATAGGAAAAGGTTTCCGTAGGATGAACGGCAGCAAGTTGTCCATTAATAATACTCTAACAACTCAATCCAGATTCTGGCGAATAGTGGATATGAATGATACATAGAATTGTACACTTAAGACAACGATCTTCACAGTGCGAGACAGCCCTTCACCCTATGGACTGGAAGCGGCAAGAAGTAGTCGTTTTTGCTAACAGATAATCTGTTACCAACCCAGTGGGCAGTATGTAGTGCAGAGCCGCCAGTAACATAACTCCTCGCACTGTAGTCCCCTGTCTGATAACCAAAAATTGAGAACCGAACATCGAGTGCAAGCCATAGAGCGGAGTCTGTGTCGGTGTTTGCCACGGCCCACGACTCTCTGTACTTCTCTCTCGTCACACGATACGCTTGAATTCCTTGCCGAACGAGAACCTCACCGTCGCCCTTAAATGGTGGAGACCGAGCTCTAAGCTGGATACCATCCAAGTCCGGTTCAATGACCCGCACTGAAGTGATATAAACTTCCAGCCATGGAGGATTGTTGGTTATCGATAGAACAAATGAAATATTAACATAATCTTCTGGACCAGAAACGATACACGCTGTAGTATTAACCAGACCGCCAAATGTAGCAGGGTCGGGACTAACTTCAAGGTTACGCAGTTCGATCCGCCATTGCCACACGTACGCTTCTATTATATTGTCGACCGATAGTGAAAAACCGATCCTGATTGCGCCATAGATTGCCGTACATGCCAAAGTTAACGACATAATAACACGGTACCATGTTCCCTTCGGATGCTCCGAATCTCCGTACTTCGCTTGGAAACGAATACTTGGACCAAGTTCGGAAAGGTGACCCATTTTCACGTCGAGATCCATAGTGAATATGAGAATCGATAGACGGCTCATCGGCGACGAGTTCGGTGTCACCAAGGCGCGGAGACTGTCACCCCAGCTCCTTCGGCCCCGGGCACCAATTCCTCAAACTCAATCGATTGTTTTATCGCTCAGCACCATAGGACTGTGAGGTTACCTGTGAGTGTCCAGCTCTTGCAACTGTACGATGAATGCCCACAGTTGAAGGTCAATCGGGATAGAACACACCATAGTTGAGGATGCCTCCTGGCTCCTTCTTCAGGCAGGGCGCCGTGCGCCGAAAACCAACGGCGCAGGCGCAGACGCGTTGAATAAATGTTCATGCCATTCACCGCAGTGGACGCTTTACATTGCCACATTACCTACACATCTATTTCCCACCAACGGGATGGGCTGGAGGGTATGCAAAGGTGTGGGTAACACTGGTGGAGACGAGACGAGATAAGACAGCTGTAGTCGCGACAAATGGAGTAAAAGGAGTCGTTAGAAGTGGCTCCACATGAACTATATTAATCATATCCGCAGTGGGTCCTTATATAATGGCTTGTATTGGCTATATAGCTCAGTACTAGTGGTGAGGTGCTGTTAGCTCTAACCTTTAAAGTGCGGCACCTCGTACCATTCCTAAAGAGAGTGAGGAATCGACCATTGGAGCTTTTAAAGATTGTTGCCCTTCGAAATTGAAAGTGCGCCTTAAGGATCGAAGGTCCCTTCGAAGCTGGTCCCGTTCAAAGGACAATGCAGTGCAGCTATAAACTTGACCAGAATTAATCACTCAAGTTGGTATTCAGTTTATTGCTGTGCTACCGGATTGTGCTGATCATGTCGCCGCGCAACTTCCGCACAACGGCACGGCGCCTGCTTTCTTCAATGGATCTTCTAAACTCAATTCTACAGCTGAAACAGAAGCCCATTTCTCCTCGCCTACGACGGGACAGAGGATCGATTCCACTTAGTATGTGCCCGTTACTGCGCTATGAGCCTTGATTAGCACTGAGCGTGGTTTTAGTAAATACCACCAGATGAAAAGGTCGCTGGCTAATAGACCAGCACAGCGATGAAGGAACGGAACGCCTTGCTAGTGGCCCCTTTGCGGATTCTAAATATGAGGGGTTTTGGTCCTTCTATGGGCTGATGCTACTTCAACTGTTTAACTGCAAGACAGTCAATAGGGGAAACACTGTGATATATGCAAGACGACGAAGAGCAGGTCATTGCTGCTCAACGTTACAATATACATGCTGAGTAATTGGATGTTTTAAAAACGTACATCATGGAGTAATGAACATTGTATAGGCCTTAGATGAGGATGTCGGGGGATCCGCCGGGGATGGCGGATTGGAAGTAACCGTGGCTGAATTAGAAATAACCGAGATTCTTCTCAAAGGTTACCGGTGTTAGAGTAAGTTGTCGTGAACTCCTTTGGCGGACTTCTACCATGGGGGCTATGTATGCGTGTGACAACTCTTGAGATTCTAGCTGGCGGGGAGCTCGAATAAATCGTATCGACTCGCGATGGAGCCTGAGAACTAGTACAATACGCCCGCGGCTGAGGCTCACCAGGAAGTTCGTGCCAGTTACTGATGAGCGGTGACCTCTTGGCACGTATGAGTTTTGGGATAAGTCCTGAAGGATCACATAAGGTAGGATTGGCCGACGAGCGCGCACCACGAAGTAGGGACTTGCCGGCGGAATCGGTATGGCCGATTGAGTCGGAAGTAAAACTTGCGAAACGCTCGGTGATGAGGGAGACATCTTGGTACCTGAGGGGAGCAATGGAATGTGTTGTGAAGCCGGATTCTTACTTCCTATCAGGGAGCTGCGACGTCGACCGACAACTGATGGGCTAGGAAAGTGAATGGAGCTTCGTCGTGGACGGGATACTGGGAATACAACAGCCGACCTGAAAACGGTGGAGGCGTCTCAGGTTTAGCGAGTTTGGGGACATACCTGGTCAGAGAATCGAAGCGCGAAGGCCGCGGAGGAATAGGACTTAATACACCTGTCATGGGCGAGCACGGCGAGAGAGTCGGCTGCATGGTGTCCAAAGATATTCAGTAATAACACTTTCCCCAAGTCGGACTGTTTCCAGTAGGGGGCGTGCGCGGAAGCATGAGCATGCGTGCAGTGTGGCTGTGTACTTCATCACGATAGCTCGTCCCGTCACGGAGTGATCCCGTCAGGAATCCAGTGTAGTTCGGTGTCGTGGTCATTCCGCCAAAGCTGTGCTACTTTTCCATTCTCCTATCCGGGACTGGCTGTCCCCT
The DNA here is from genome assembly GCA_013115145.1 of Perkinsus chesapeaki. Classification (NCBI taxonomy): domain Eukaryota; phylum Perkinsozoa; order Perkinsida; family Perkinsidae; genus Perkinsus; species Perkinsus chesapeaki. Next base: position 2,002 of record JAAPAO010000253.1, on the reverse strand, counting down.
TTAAGCTCATCCGTCGTTACATTATTGCTGCCGTTTCAAGGCAAGAAAACGGCTCGGTGTTAGTCCATTGAACGGACGAAATCCATTTCATCCCATAGCGATCTTGCCACGTAAACTGTGGTATATCAAAGAACAGGCATAACGAGGAGTTAGTTTAACTAACTTAGCTCATGCAACAGGCGAGCAGGCAAACATAAGCAAAGTACAGCTATGTGTGTGTGAGTTTATAGTCGAACGGCAAAAATGACTTAGTTGAACTATCCATTCTACGTGCAATTGCCGGGAGAGCTCAATACCTATACAGAATAGGCTATACTGTACGGTTTACCCCGAAGAATGTGACTAAGAGATCCTGCAAAGCATCTACAAAACCGCACCGTGCGCATGCCGCTGTCACTCACGGCGTTCTCCACGCAGAACTGCACTGGCCTAGTTCAGCACAACACTGCAGGTCCTGAGTCAGTCGGTGTGAGTCGGTTCCACATTGTGGAATCCGCAATACTTTAAGAAGTCAGCGTTATGGTACGCTTAAGCCTAGGTTGAGGATATGTAAAACAAAAGTAGTTGTCAGACGCAACCGGGGACAGTCTCGCAGAAGAAGTATTGGAATCGGAAACGAGAATTAGCACTTTGGCTCTGAAGCCAGCGGGGACAAAACATGAACGCCCCTTCCGATAGCAGTCTACTGACGCAAAAGGATACAAAATAAAATGATGAACACACAATATAATTCATAACACATTCTCGCGGAGCGTGGCTGTAGAGTAGGCAGGATAGGGTACCAGTTGAAGGTGTAAGCTTGACTTAAAGAGTCGACCTGGGCCCGGCACTGAGCAGTTAGGCTGGTTGGTTCCCAGTGGCTGTGGGGTTAGCGGCGAACTCTGCGGGATGCTATCGCGAAGCGGCTTCGCGGTGGACGCACTTGTATGACCAAAGCACTATGCAGTGAGAGCGGACCAAACTGCAGTAGGCAACAAGAAATCGGAATTCCAATGTGGAATGCCAGTATGATAGGATTATACTGGATCAGATGTATCACCAAGTGTGAAAACGACAGGTGGCAATACAACGTCGCTCCATCCCGGGAACCTGAAGGATTCACCCTTAGGTGCTATCCTAGAAAATGATCTCCGAAATACACTGGATGACCCATGAATGCCAGAGTATGCCCGAGGGAGGTCCTTCGGGTTGTGAGAGCTCAGGTGACCGGAACTTTTGGAACTTTTGGAACTTTCGGCGCCGTCTCAGACCAGCGTGGCGCGAGGCCGTCATTGCTTTGGGCAATAGCCTGTAGCCAATTACGATGTTCTGCCCTACATTAGTATCACTTGAAACTTCTTGAGATAATTATATTGAGTTTTTTTAAATTACTGTTGCCTATCTGCCTGTCTACTGTAGTCTCGGAACCTATCTGACTACCTGTTTGCGCTGTTGCACAAATACGCGCTGCGCACAAGTATCTTTGTTGAAACCGTTGAAAGATTCCCGTGCATGATATATAAACCAATTAAACCCAACTACTTTTTCTACTCTTTAACTCATGGCTCTTGAGTCGACCAGTGTCCCAGCCAAGGCTCTGAACATGGTGGAGAACCCGGGCATGACGTATTGCCCTGTAGAATTATCAGGACCATACCGATGAATAGAGAAAGTGAGTACTCTTGGATCGTCGAAAAACGCGGTCTCGTTACCGTTGCCATGATGAACGTCAACGTCGAGTATCATTATCTTCGACCCAGCGAACGACGTGCTCAGCATTTGCTTGATCGCGAACGCTACAGCGTTTATGAAGCAAAATCCGAGGCTTATCTGAAATATCGAGCTGTCGGGCTGAGCGGGGAGAGGTATTCGTCACCTCGTTGCCGATAGGTAACTTCTGCAGTGACGCGTCTTCTGGGCATTCCAGATTTGGTGACGGTGATGGAGACTCTTTCGCGCGACTTTGACAAACAGCTATTCGCAATCGACAGGCTTCCGCCTCTTCGGGGGCAATCCGGCCAGG
>JAAPAO010000252.1:0-46588 GCA_013115145.1 Perkinsus chesapeaki | reverse complement strand
CTCGTTGGCCGGCTCTGACATGGTCCTCTCCAAATCGTCTCCACCGGCATCGCTGCATGTAGTGGCCTGAGCCCCACCATATGCCAAAACGGGGAAGCCCAACGCTGCCCGACGTACCTCCGAAAGCTTCCGTTGTCGAGAATCGAAGGTGCGATACTCCCCGCACTTGCATTTCCGTCGAACAGAGTTCAAAGCCTGGCAAGCTCGACGCTTGGTGGCTGCCCTGTTTGACTCGTTAGCTGCATACTCATCCCATTCTCTATGGACACGCTTGTTCACATAACCGACCTGAGACGACATATCCTTCCTTGCTACTGCGACTGTGGCGGCGAGTGTTGGCTGCTGCTGCTGCTTACCCAAGCTGCAAATACTAGTGTAACAACGCCGAGGATTGCACATATGCTAATAAGAGCTGCTTCCTCGCCACTTCCCATTGGATGAATCTAGGAGGCGAGTAATATACAAATAAAGTAAATTGCCAGAAAAGGCTGAATCAACAACAAGTGCTAATCGGAAGCCTAAAAATCACACAAAGTTGCGCTAGTACGAATCTGACAACTACTTCACGATTGACCGATAAAGCTCCGCCGAAGATACCTGCCGTCGGGTCGTAGCATTATAGTGTGACGACAGGGATGCCCTTAGGTTAATAGTGCCCTATTTTAATTGAGGGAAGATGATAAGTTGCTGATTCAGGGCGGTGGGAGACAGTCGTGCCACGCTAGCGATGGCTAGCGGCTCGATAAGGAGGTTCCAAGGAGCCACGGAGCAGGGGGAAGTGTTACGTAATGAGGCACTGGCGATGCAGATAGCGATCGCTGAACACTTCTTGGTTGAAGGGTGAAAGTATTCAAAGGTGACCGATTAAGATGCTACATAGCCGATTCAAGGCGTATCTTTAGCTCAGTGGTAGGATCTTCAGCCAGCAATCATAAGGCTGCAGGTTCGATCCCCGGTACCTCCATATTTATCCACCACCAACCAAAGCAGAAGGCAGATGAAAATGAAACGTAGATTATCCTTTTAGGCGAGGAGACTAGAATAAATACGAGGACTTGTAAACAGCCTACTATGAATCCTGCCGCCACTACAGCCGCCCTATCAGAAAGGCTAGTATCAATTCTGGCAGACTAGTACCATGTTACAGCTAGAGGCATTTGGCCTCTCGTTTACGATGAGAACAAAGGCTACAAAAAGTACTGGTTAAATCGCAATTATTGAGTGGTGAATTCGATGGGTCACGCTCTCAGCACGCTCCGACACTTGTTGCTCGGGCACGCTCGACGCTCGATCCGCGGCTTCTTCCCCGTCCTTGCGCTCTGATTTAACCTACAAGGAAACGGTCCTTTTTCAACACTGACAGAGGCATATCCTACCTGCATCCTGCATACTGGACATTGAGGCTTACGCGATGTCACGAACCACCTGAAAGTCGCCAAGTACCAGAACGTGCTATATAAGCAGGCTTTAGTATTGAATAAGACTTAAGACTCATAAAGGAGTTTAAACCCACAAGTTAATGGTACCTAACAGTACCACAGCGAACTCCTTACCCATGCAAGCATTCCTCGTGGAATATATGTCCGCATTTAAGTTCGCATACCATCTCTTCCCCTTCGAATTCCCCCAGGCATATAGCGCAGTCGCACGTCCAATCCGAGCTGACGGAGATGTCGCTAATGACATCAACACCAACAACCCCTACTCGTCCACCCCGCTCTCGCTCGGCGTTCCCTCCTCCATCGACTGTAGTTCTTCTGAACTGTTCATTGCTCCAACTCCAGCAAGCTCGCTGGACTTTTTCGTCCCTATTGCGCCAGGCGAAGCAGGATCCTCATCTATCGCTTCCCCTTTAGGCATTGCCTGAAAGATATTTTCTAGGTCGGGTTGGAGCCCCCCTAGGCTACTATAGAACTGAGCCTTCGCCTCTGCTTCGCGCCCCATACGTTATAGGTTAACCGAGTTCCCTGCTCGTTGATCAGTTCTTGTAATCGCTCCGCTCGTTCTTCGGGAGTCTCTCGTCTATGCGAGGATTCCGAGGCCGTCATTGTAGTCCGCGACGGGGAGCATCTGTCCATTAGCCTCACCTGATACCGTAACTTCCGCCAAGGCCCTAACATTCTAGTGGTACCACAAAGACGAGAGCGAGCGTCGCAACAGCCATGGCAACGCTGGTGACTATAAGAAGAGTGTCTCTACTGCTGGTTGTTCCAGATGGGGATGGTGTAGTACTAAACGGGAACGGAGTTGACATTATTGATAAGTACTGATGCTTCTTATCAGATTCCATATTGCTAGCAAAAAGCTGACACGCAAAGTCGAGTGGATCCCTCTGTTTTCATTTAGCGTGCGCCCAAGCAATCGATCTCAATTCTCCTCGAAATGTCGTCTGGGCCCATCGACGACGCGACAATCCGTCTGTGGCGGGTGCGTAAGACCATCTTCGAGCTCCTACAGGATAGAGGATATGTAGTGGCACAGAAGTAATACAGGAGCACCGGAAAAAAGCGGGAAAAAATTGGAACGGATCTGATATCGGGTCGGGGAAGGGTTAGAGGAACGTTGAATGTTGAACCCAGTAGGAGGTGTTTTCCTGGTTCTTCTTCCCGCTCTGAGGGCTTTGTGACGAATATATCATAACATAGCCGTCAGAAATAATAATCATAATAGATCCGTATTTGCCATTCCATCTACGCGCCACTAAAATTTTCTTAACCATAGAGGAACCTATTTCCATCTTGATGGGGAGAATCTGTGCCTGAAGAGTCACCGGGATGCACCGTAGCTGACTGCTAGCTCCAAGCTCCGGAGCTAGCTAGAAGCTACGGTTAAGTCGTCTCGTTTAATACCGCTCCTTTCCCTAACCAACTTATATTGTACCATCCCACTCTCCTAACAGGTACTTGAATGAGACCAAGGAGTCCTTTGCCCAACAGTGGAATGAGATTCAAGAAAGAAAAGGTGGTCGCCACGATCTTATTATTCTGGTACTATACCCTCCTTTCCGCCCTCTGCCCCATCCACTCAACAGGTCTCAAAGCAAGACGACCCGAGCGACCAGCTCATCGTATTCTTCCCCGATGAGAACAAACGTGTCGGCGTGAAGCCCATCAGAACGTACTGCCCCCCTACCTATCATATCATTTCTCCTCCCTCAGTTTGGCCCTGAAAATGGAGGAGCAGAGGCTCTCTCGTGCCATTCTTGTCGTCCAGCAGCCCTTGACTGCATTCGCCAAGACTGCGGTACGTCTGAGGGCCTGCAAATCCGGCCATTGTTTTCCGCAGATTCAAGAGGCTAGTCCCCAGATGGAGATCGAGGTGTTCAACGAGTCGGAGTTGGTCGTGAACATAACTCATCACGAGCTCGTTCCGGAACACAAGCCCTTGTTGCCGGAGGTTGGACCCACGCTCGTCTGTAGGAGGAACTTCGAGTGCCTTTAGGAGAAGCGTTTGCTACTGGAGAGATACAAGGTGAAGGAGAACCAGCTGCCTAGGATACAGAGCTCCGATCCAGTCGCAAGGTAGAACTGGGGCACCATGGCCAGCCGTGAGGGCGATGGCAGGTACTACGGTCTGAAAAAGGGACAAGTTATGAAGATCATTCGACCCTCTGAAACGGCTGGAAGATACGTCACCTACCGACTCTGCGTATAAGTTCCTACACTGGTGGTGGCAAGCGATTCACGTCAAAAACTGTTGGGCGGAGATTTACTGCAGATAACATTGTCTCTGCCTTACTTCTTGCTTGTTGTTGTGTGTAGTATTATGAGGGAATGTCATGGAGGGGAATTTCTCAGGCTTGGGTTTGATCTATTTCGTTGAGTTGATGAGTGGCAATCGGCCTCCAACTCCTCCCTCGCGACGCCATGCCGTGCCCCTTCGGCCCTATACAAGACTTTCATCGATAAAGTCAGAACCACAGACGGAGAGCCAGCCGCAGTTCTTGAGGAAAAGGGTATCTAGTAAGGGAGCAGTCGAACATTTGAAAATTGTCTGTTACGGGGATGAAGTGCATTAAACTGTGGAGCCATAAAAAGAGGTTAAACTTTCAACCGACCTCTCACGTTAATAAATTCTGTGAGTTTTCACTCTAAGAGCTTGGTATTGTGAAACTTGGTCAAACGAGTAGTGTATCACACGCCCTTTCAGTTCGCTCCATCTAAGCCGCGACAGACAGACAAGGCTGAATACGAGCAGCTAGTGGCCGCTGCGGCGAAGGCAGAGGATGAGGAGGGAACAGGAGCTGGGCGAGGAGCCAGCGCTAAGCAACTGCTATTGATGGCGGATAAGAAGTAGCACTTCACACTGGGTTTACGAGATCCGCGTCAAGTTTGGGATGTGGTCGATCGGTGTGTGTGGTGCTGGAATGTAACCCGACCTATTTTGTATCTTTCAAGATATCCTTAGAAGATTCATGATAGCTCTTTTCCTTACTCCATCTGTTCTATTCAGACAACAGCTTCAGCGGCGCCAGGCTCAGGCGATGGGAATGAGCTTCGATCAGATGGCCAAGATGAAACAAAGTCAGAACTCAGCAGTCGGCCGATGTAGCAAAGAAATCTCCCGGCTGCGAACTGGGGCGTATCTTTACTTCAGCTCAGCAAATCATCGGATCACAGTGGTTCGTTAAACCTAAAAAGCAGGAGGGTCACAGAGGTAATATAGAAGGTAGACTGTACCACGCCACACTCGCTTTGATGTGGGAATTGCGTACTTGCGAATGAATCTCGCGGCCTACAGGCAACTGGTGATGCCGTAATCCGCGTTGGAGTATTCGTGAGCCTTTCAAAAATGAGCCCAATTATATCCTTATAATATTCCTAATAAAAATCGATAATGTGAAATTGATAATTTTTATTGGATTTTTCCGCCAAGATATGCATGAGACTACACGTTCACAGTCCAACACGGGTTCTTCAGCTGTCGGCATTCGAGTATTAGTTTCGCCTCTGGCACAATAATGCTTACCAGAGAATCATAGAGCAACATCATATGTTGAGCCTAAGAGGGAATGCACTTTACGGCCCTCATTTTTGTCTTTAACATCATCGAGTGGGATTTCTATTATATCTCAGCATTGGTAACGCATTTTAAGGCTAGATTGTCTATCTGCCTCCCTGTCTCAGGCAAAAGTAAAGGTGTGTCGGACATCGCATTCGGTGATGAAAATGATCTCACCTATCGACCGATAGGCATACCGTATTTCCAGACCAAGTAAGGAGATGGCCAAGCTACTAGGAGCAGAAGATTGCTATTAGGGAGATGACCGACTTGAAGTCCACGGACGAGGAGGAGAATCAGGAGAACAAGGGCAAGCCTAAGCGACCGACTCTGCTCAACATCGATGAGAAAAATCGTAACGCAGCGAAGATGTTCATGTTGACCAACGAGAATCCTGAAACGGGCGTAGCACGGATGAGCCGGGATTGTCGGAACGGTTAGTGTTTAGCATCTCCAAGCGGGCAAGACAGCAGTCGTCGATGAGGACTGTGAGTTTAGAGAAGATAGCTTCCTTTTGGTACAACTTCCGCAGCTGCTGCCCAAGCTCGTTGAGGAGGAACCATGTGACAATAAGAAACATGTACGAGAGCTTTTGAACTGGCTGTGGATGGCTCGTTAGGCGCCTAAGGTGGTCGACGATAGTGCGGCGAACGCTGTGACGCCGCTGACTGATATACCTGATGGACGCATTGGCACTTTGGAGATTTACAAGTAAGCCAACTGGAGGAGGAGGGGAGCTCATGGGTGAGTGTAGGTCTGGCAAAGTGATGATGAAGATTGGGAATGCCAGGTTTAAGTTGGACCAAGGAAGTGAAACATATTTCGATCAGCAGGTGAGATAGATAATCGTTTGTGTCCCTCAGATTGTCATAGGAATTTAGTTGCATTACGATTGCTATCACTTCTGCGTTCAGCAGTTGCATTATGTCGTTATTGAATGATAATTTGCTATTGGGGTTCCTTCTCTGTTTTACTATGTGTACTGTGAAGGGGCGATTCAGGGGGAGAATCGATCTGGCAATGGAGATCATTTCTGTAATCAGGTTATGTGCGTGTGTGCTAGCGATCTGGAGGCGGCTTTCCTGGGACAAGTTGCCGGACGCGTTATTGTGACCCCTGACTTGGGCTAAGATACTGATTGATTCACCGCTATCATCATGGTCACTGTTATTGTGCTGTTACCTTTACGTCAAGTTGAACCATAACTGTCTTACGTTTCTTCATTGAATAAGTATTGAGTTGTCAAAGCTAGTGAACATTGCTACCTGTCAAAGATCATGCAGTCGCACATTTGCGCGGGCTCCTCCGAAAGCTCTCAAGAGAGCTAAGATAAACATGGCAATAAGAAACTAAGAAACATGTCGGGAAATAAGAGGATGGGGACGGTATGCCCTACGAGATTCACACTAACTCGGACAGATGCCTCAGAAAACGTCTCTGGGCCCAGGGGTCACCCGTAGAGACGATGACCGAATTTGAGGAAAAGTTGACCCGTTTAATCCCACACGATTATGAACAACGGTAGCCAGTCGCTGCTGGTAACATCGCTCGTTCACTTTCTAAGAGACAGTACTCCAGGAGCATACTGTTTGCCGACAGACACCTGGAGCACTCTACTAAGACAGGAAGACAAATAGTGTGTTACATGGCGACTGCACAGACTGCACAAGCAGGCTATAAAAATAAACTATCACAACTAAGATGCTTTATGTACATTGATGACTTCACGATATCAATCTGTGATAGATTGTTTGATTTATTGTTCTTAATAATGGTCCATGCCAACTTCATCGTGATATTTTCTCTCTTCCTCTCGTCAACCGTCTTCGCCACTAACGATCTAACTTGCGATGCCTACTGTGAAAGCATCAATCCGGCGTCGTACTGTAAATACTGGCAAGATCCTCCGGTCTGTTTTGGCACAACAGCGGCATGCAGTTGTACTGAAGTCTCGACAAGCATGCAACCTACTGGTGCCCCCACCATTTTGCCGTCCACTACGACGACCGAAGGAGCTGTTACAACTGGTAGAGCGTGCGATGCCTTTTGTGCCTCCAAGCAGCCTGGTAGCTTCTGTATGACTTATAAGCTCCCAAACGTTTGTCATGGTACAGATATTCCATGCGCTTGCTGAATCTTGACAACTTCCAGCTGCGGGTGAATCCATCACCTACCCTTATTGCCTAACTCTCACCAGAATAACTGTCCCACTAGAAAATCTACTCTGCCTTTTTCAGTGGCATTAGTGTTGAGTTCTCAGAGTCTTGTTCCGATACCCAACAATGCTCTTCACGCGCCGGCTGGTAATGGATTCTCGGATTTCGTCCCAATCACTTTGTACTAGAAGTTCTCACCCTGTAGCTGAAATCCAGCTTGAACATGGTTACCAAGCACACGACCACTTTTAGCGGTGGCTTGGCACACGCGATTGAACGTTTAGAAAGACTTGATCATGACAGTCCTGTGCTCGAGGGGACTTGAAAAGCTGCCTCTAGGAGTCGTGGCTCGGTTGGCCGCCTCAGAACCTTGAAGCCGGTACGAGTCTCGGAGTTGTAAACTAAGTCCAATGAGCTCTCCAATGTATGAACCTTGCTCATCACATCTAAGCTCAGTTTCAACTTGGAGTCAGAACGCACCGGTGCCACTTGACTTCATAACACCAATCCAATTACTCCAAGTGTTCTGATCAACTCAACACTCGTGAGATTATCCTATTCTTGGCACTCTGGCTAACTGTTAGTCACTAATACTAATCAATTACGCCCTGTCGCGAGTGGAGCCAAAAGACCGAGTGTTATTTCAGATTGGCGCCCGCTCAGATAAGCTCACGGAGTTGCGACCCTCAACTTGAGAGATAACCGACAATACATCAAAGTTATGTCTGATGCTGACCGATTCTTTGCCAGCCTCAATACCATATGGCGAATTGTCATTGGCAATCACTGTCGGCACAGATATAATAATGTGCCGGACAATATATATCGTTGAGGTATTAGACATGCCGCTACCGGCATGTCTCCACCCTAACACTGTGCGGTAACGGCCCTTGGGCGAACGCTGTGTAGCACAACATATTTGCTGTGCTGATGCTATTCTGTCCCTATTTCTGACTTTATCCGCGTCCATTTGTTTTCTCACAATTGTGCCCACAACTGTCACAACTCGTGTGCTCAAATTCCTAGCGTCCACCTGATGCACTCGGCCCATGGCTCAGTTGTTAAGTTTGCTAAGCTCCTACGGTACCGACTCGCTTACCTACAAGCCACTTGTAGCTTCAGATGGAAACGAGCCTTCTGTTATTCATTATTGTGATACTGTACGCCAAAATAACTTGTGCGCGAAACGGGTTTGACTATGCCATCTCGACCAGACTTGGGTAGCACCGAAACATGATATTAGTTCCAGCTGCTGGTTTTGGGCCTGCATGCCTACGCGTGAAGCTACTCTTTACAGGATTGACTAGGTCTGTCAGCCACTGTTGCACTGTAGTACGCTCCTAATGGTCAGTTAACAGTGGTCAGGTTGGGACAGAATGCCGTACCCGTTACTCTCTCTCGAGGAGGCTGTCGGCACCTCTCTAAAATCCTGGCTGTTCGTCCGCGAACTAGCTACTCAAGACAATGGGAAGGTGAGATCGCATCACGGAAAGCGAACAGCTCATCAGACAGAATGATACAGGTAATATCAAAAAGATATTCTCAATCATGTCACGAGCTGGACATTCCCTAATTCCTCTAAGTAGGGGTGAGAGTAGGGTGGGTCAAGAAAGATGACAATCAAAGCTTGGATGCATTACCGACACTAACTCTCACCATGAGGTTCTTACAAGTAAGCGTGACATCTCGCCGATGCGCATGCGTGTGTGACCGAGAAACACTACACTACTGTTTACTCCGAAACACTTCATTATTGACTCTGTGTGTGGACCGCTGTGTGGAATTCACTTCAGGAAACGAGCAAACGATGGATATGGCTCAGACTAATATGTGTGGTGCAAAAAATGGGAGTACGGCACGGGTGAATAGCAGGGCGTGCATAGAGAACTAAAGGTGAGTCACCGACGGTGACCGTTTGTCATGCTTGTCTATTTGTGCGTGAAGCAGCTGCTAGAAGTTTTGTGTCCTGGGAACCATAACACGACAAGGTGGTGTCATAATAGAAATGACACCGCATGAGAGTCCGCAATTGACTGCCCCTACTCAGCTAGCCCAGCTCTCAATCAAATGAACCCCACCTTGAGTATGTTATTCATCGGTGCTATCGCTGTTGGCCTCATCGAAGGAGATATAGTTCGCTTATGCAATCTCACCGGTTTCTCCGATACCAAACAGCAGCAGCTCCAACAGGATGATATCATCTACAGGGATTATCAAGATGGTGACAAGATGAATTTTGGACCTGTGCTTGGTTGCGCTCAACGCGATGCGATATGCTACGTGGCCGTAGACAAGTCGGACAGTCCCCAAGTGAGTTTTATCATTCTGTGAAGAGTTTAATGCACTGGACTCTCGGTCATGGGCCATGGCTAAGGCGGCTATAATGCAATCACGCGACCGCATCTCATTAATTCACATACCTTCAGACGGTTCTCGGTGTTATCGAGATGCATATACCCGACCCCTACCTAACATCGAGATTGAAGGAGCTCATCATGGCTAAAGTGTAAGCACTTCCCCCAAGGTGCGGCCCACATAACCGCACCTGCTTCCTCACCTGGTGGGGCTCACCACACTTCTTTATTTCAGTCCACCTTCAAGAAAGGACGGCATAATCGGCTACATAAATTTTGTGAGTTGAATTCGCTGCTTTCCATCTGCCTCCCTAAAAACTGACGCAGCACTTCAACTGTGATGTTAGATCTAAAGCCACTGACGATTTTCACCACCACCCCATTGAGGTTATAACGCCAGTATGTTCAGATTTCCCGCGAAAGATAATGTGGCTTCGATATGTACATTCCATTGCGGTTTGCCATGGCATGCTGCGGCGAGCTATAGCGTCAGTCTAAAAGTAACAGGTGCCAGAACTTCCGTACGATGTAGCACCGATGTTCCGCTGGCCACCAGGGGTCAGGAAACGCTGATCGCGATTTTCCGTTATTCCAAGGGATTTATTCTAAGAGTTGAACTTTTTTCTCTTGAAAGTGTCACTGTCAATTGCTGATATTTGTCAGGTCAAGGTACTACCTGAGTGGGAGAGGAAAGGGATCGCCACCAATCTTATTGAGAAAAAATTTTCACACGTAAGTCCCATTAGTGCAACGTATTCAGGACTTCTAGACTTCGTAATCAATAACACCTACACATCCTATTTTACTCAGATAAAAGAGATGCCCAGGGTTGTTGCTATCTCTCTCGAAGTACGAGTTAGAAACAAGCCAGCGATCGCTCTTTACAAAAAGACAGGATTCGAAGAAATTGAAAGTAAGCGATGTCGGGGATACCAATATTGAGACATCATGCTCTGTTATATGTTTTCAGGGGACGAGACGTGGATAACTTTTGTGCGCTACCTGCTATGAAGGTCATGAGTTACACTATATCGCGTTTGTGAAACCTTCTTGATCCTACACTTCACAACAAGCGTAGCGAACAGTGGGTTTCGATTATCATATTTTATATTAAGGCAACTTATCAACTTGAGTATGTAACGATACAGGTAGAATGAATGGTTATCGAAAAGGCTAATAATGAAGGCTTTTTTGATCAAGCTTTCCCAAAGACTTCCACGGCGATGCGTTGAGTGCAGTGGCTTGACTTCTAAGCGGCTAATCAACTAAACTGGGTTACTTACGAGATACACCAGGAGCTTAAGGAGTTAACCTGAGTGACCATTTATGTCATCTGGGTGCTGCTCTATATAGGAGAGAGATTCTTCCAATCCCCACGATCTAATTATAACACGTATTGTTACCCGTCTGATAGTAATTTTAGAATCCCCACAGCTAAATATTCAAATAGTAAGCTCCATAACGAGTTCAAGTGGCTCAGAGTGGAGATTCTGAGTGTGCTCATGTCAGCTCCCTACTCCGTTCCAATCCTTCATGCTCTCAGTCTGAATTTTATCTTATTAATGAATCTGACGGATTATGATTGACTCGTGAGTTTAAGAGTGGTGGCCCTGACTGCCGGGTGGTTATTACATAGAGAGCCGTCTACTTCTATTGTTAAAGTCGAGCAGATTTGGTTGGAAGTCCCAACTCGTAACGACGTGGAGAAACTACAATACGATTATCACGTTTCCGTAAATCTAGGAAGGAAAATTGACAATCTATTCATCCACAATATACTATTCCAACGATTAGCAACGCTAATTTAGCACGATGAGCAGGAAGCTTTCGGCCAGCAACACCAACACTGCGGTGTCTGAATATTCGCTCTCTCTTGATCGATATCAAGTTGACACAGCATGAGCTGTCATGAACAAACATCGATGAAAGATTGACGTGTTAGTTCCCTATCTTCCAGTGGGAAACCCGGGTCACATCAGCCCGACCGATTCAGCCACATAAATGCCGCCGAGATCTAAATTAGGATTTCTAATCGGGGAGCGCTCCAGGATAGCGCTCCGTAACGGAGCGGCTCCCTCTGAGCTTTGTAAGCTTCAAGTTGAAACTCCCGACAAAGGTTCGTCAGTACGTTTGTTCCATATGGTAGGCTACTATTAGTAGCCGACGGTACTTCGTAGGCCACGCGCTTTGCACGAGCACAGCTGGGGCTAGCAGGTTTCCTAGTGAATGCTGAACGGTTCCGCCGGAACCTCCCGCTCCGGGGGCTCCGAAGTGAGCTTACGCTCCTTTCGAGCAGAACTTCGCGTCCTGCAGCGTGGCTAAATTTCCCTTCCTTCCCACATTCTTCCCGGCAATCTTCCCTTATTCCCTGGGAATGGAATATTGACAATCATTTTTCTCGCTTTTCGACTTCCCGGCTTATTTCTGAAACTAGACGCTGTATGTGCATCCGTTCACCTGTGGAGACAGTTTGCTGCGCCACGCTGTACGGCTAGTAGTATTCATCATTTAGTTGAGAAAGTTGATGTCGTGACAAGGAATTGTTAGTGGTTCACTGTTTGACACATCTACTATTGACCCATCTTGTGAGGACGCTTGCGTTTTAAAAACCGGAATTTCTGCATACAACACATCAGAGCCCGATTCACAATAACAAAGAGTGCCGTACTTTGTTCAGGCCCTGAACTTTAGGGTCGTAACGACCCTGAATAGTGATTATTACTGAATAATAGTGAACATGCTCGCTGCACTTGACTCTCCCTCCTCAGCTAGCTCACGGATGAATGCTCAGGGTTTCCTTTCAGCGAAGTCACCTTAGAGGCTTTCAATCAAATGAACCCCACTTTGAGTATGCTATTCTTCAGTGCTGTTGCTGTTGGTCTCATCAAAGGAGATGCAGTTCGTTTATACAATCTCACCGGTTTCTCCGATCCCATACAGCAGCAGCTCCAACAGAATGACATCATCTACAGGGACTATCAAGATGGTGACAAGCTGAAATCGGGACCCGTGTATGATTGCGCTGACCACGATGAGATATGCTACGTGGCCATAGACAAGTCGGATAGTCCACACGTGAGTTTTATCATTGTATTTGAAGAGCTTGGTGCGCTGGGCTGTCGGTCATGGGCCATGACTAATGGCAAATGCCATAAGGCGGCTATAATGCAATTACGAGACCGCGTCCCATTAATTTACTTGTCTTCAGACGGTTGTTGGTGTTATCGAGATGCATATACCCGACAAGGAAATAGGACCGAAATTGAAGGAGCTCATCATGGCTGAAGTGTAAGCACTTCCCCCAATGTGTGGCCCACATAACCGCACCTGCTTCCTCACCTGGTGAGGCTCACCACACTTCTTCATTTCAGTCCGCCCTCAAAAAGGGATGGCCTAATCGGCTACATTGATTATGTGAGTTGATGTTGACTTCGCCGCCCTCCATCTCCCTAAAATAGGGTTTTGCCTTCTCGTCGCGTTACCAATGAAACTTTCGCAGCACTTTGAGTTCTAAACTGTGATATCAGTCCTTAGACTACTATCTCTACCACGATATCATCGAGGGTATAACATCTGCATTTTCAGTATCTGGCGCATGAAATAACGTGCCTTTGATATGTACATTGCTTTCTGCCGTGGTATGCTGCGGCGAGCTATAGTGTCAGTCTGACAGTGACAGGGGCCCAAACTTCCGTACGATGTAGCACCGATGTTCCGCTGGTGATCAGGGCTCCGGGAAGGCCGATCGATATTTTACGCAGCGTAAATTACGCCATAGCAGGGGAACTTCAACTTTCTCAACAGTTTTGCTGCTAGTTGCTGATATTTGTCAGATTTTCGTGGTGACCAAGTGGCGCGGAAAAGGGATCGCCACTAATCTTATAGAGAAAAAAAATCTGGACGTGAGTCCCATTGATGCAACCTGTTCAGGACTTCTGGGAGTTCATAATTGATAACACCCACACAACATATCTCACTCAGATAAGAATGGATATGCCCAAGGTTGTTGCTATGTATCTCATAGTACTAGTTACAAACGAGCCAGCGATCGCCCTTTATAAAAAGACAGGATTTGAAGAAATTAAAAGTAAGCGATGTCGAAGATACCAGATGTCCAGTATGGAATCCCCATGTAACATCATACTGTGTTATATGTTTTCAGGGGACGAGACGTGGATAACTTTTGTGCGCTACCTGCTATGAAGGTCATGAGTTACACTATATCGCGTTTGTGAAACCTTCTTGATCCTACACTTCACACAAGCGTAGCGAACAGTGGGTTTCGATTATCAAATTTTATATTAAGGCAACTTATCAACTTGAGTACGGCACGATACAGGTAGAATGAATGGTTATCGAAAAGGCTAATAATGAAGGCTTTTTTGATCAAGCTTTCCCAAAGACTTCCACGGCGATGCGTTGAGTGCAGTGGCTTGACTTCTAAGCGGCTAATCAACTAAACTGGGTTACTTACGAGATACACCAGGAGCTTAAGGAGTTAACCTGAGTGACCATCTATGTCATCTGGGTGCTGCTCTATATAGGAGAGTTCGAATCCTCACGATTCAATTATAACACGTATTGTTACCCGTCTGATATTCATTACACAATAATCGAGACTCGCATAATGGAGTCTTCAGCCCGGAATCATTCCGGCGGAGTGATTTGGAAAACGATACAGTGCGCTTTCGCCGTATCCAAGTGGGAGCTATTAACAGTACACTAACACAAGACTAGTCTCTCTTAAATCCTGCAAGAGAATTAATGATTCTGAATTATACGCTCATCATAGAATACCATTGGCATCATAAGTACTGCTGCAGTAGTGCCCGATAAGATCCAGGCATTGCCTGCCCTCCCCCGCCTGAAGCCCTCCTTTCATCATCAACTCCCTCGATGACATTCTCGCACTGACTCCTCCGCTGCTTCACAGCTGCTGTCAACGCCACGCTTGACAAATCTGCCGATGAGTGTGGTATGGCTCGCCGCCTCTTCAGGCTCGACGAAGGGCAATCATCTCGCGCTCCTTGGTGGTCACGTGTATCGCCATCCTCGATCACGACTAGGGACCTCTGCATATCTTCCCCAGGTTGTAGCTGACCTTTCAGTTCTGTAATAGGTTCTGTAAATACAAGCCTCCTGGCAATGTTCTCGGTCTTGGCCGGAGCCAATTTGTCCACAGGACTTCTCTTGAACGAATGTCTCGCTACAGTATCCACGGCCAAAGCTATGTGTTCACAGCGCTCCTGATGCTGCCCTTCGGGACATGCCGAACCTAGCAGGATGCATGAAGGCTCCGACTACGGTGCGAAGATGCTCACATATGGCCATGGCTACCGAGCTGGAGGCACCAACTTTGATGGGATCCTTCATTACAACGGAACCTGCATTTCGACTGTTGACCGAGCACACCTCTGGTGTCTCACATGTGATGGCTGGATGAACAACAACTTGGTAGAGATGGTAACCCGACAATAGCGAACTCGCGGCTCGGAGCGGCCTGGACTCCTCGCCATCACTGAGACCAAGAACCATCCAAGATCTGTACAGCGCAGGCTCAATCCTACCTCTCTTGTGGACTCTTAACTGTAGAGGTGCACAGGCTGCTGGCTTCCTCATTAGTGAATGCCTCCTCTCGGCCTCCTCCAATGGACTGCCCTCGAACCAACAGCAGACGGGCTGCCAAAGCGGCGTGCTTACACAGGCCCTCTCTGGGATCGTCACAAGTGCCTAACGGCACTCTTATAGCCATCCCACAACACCATAGCTACATCCAATAGCAAGGTCTGCTAAGGAAAGCGCGTCCCCATGGGAAACCAAGGCCTCACCGTCGTCCCCTTGCACTTGCGTTGGTTCCAACTCCCCAACTCCCCGATGACCAATCGTTACCGTGTAGTAGGGAAAAGGATACGCCATTGCAGACGATGATGACCTGTTGGGTTTCTGTGGCGTGGTGAAGCCATCACTAGGGGCCTGTCCAGTGAGCCTTCTCGTCATCACTTCCATAGTCGTCGTTGTGGCCCTCACATCCACCTTATATTCCGAACTGGAGGCATCATAATGGAGACTAAGAAGCATTCGGCGACCAAGTGGTGAAAATCTTCCGCTTATATCTGAGACCATTTAATACAGTGATCGTCGGTCTACTTGCAAACAGTCTTGGAATAAATGCATCTCATCCTAGAAAGACTATTTCAGAAAATCCCATCAAGATATATTATTTATTTTCATCATTCCAAATAATTTTTTGCATCTCCCAACATCAAAAATTTTCCACTATTTAATCGAAGGTAGTGAGAAGCTGTATCCTCCGATAGCGCGATTCGCTAGTAATATGTTGCGTACAATACAATACCGTTTCGAGCGGTGCTCGGCCAACTGAAGTGTGCCTACATAAAACTCCTGCAGAGTTACAAGCTTTGGCTATATCCTCAACCGTCACCGTAGGTAGGGCCCATTGCTGGGTGGGTGTGGGGAGGGTAGAGGATGGCTGAATGGAGGTCATCAAATGTACATGGTGAAGGGATGGCTAGAAAATAGGAAAGGGGAAATATTCAGTAGCGTTCCTGACTGATGGGTATACTCGAGGATGCAGGAATCACTTAAATGAAGGGGTCGAATCAAGACCTTCGCCAGAAGCTTTTGTGTGGATGGTGTGCCTAGAGATGGGCAAAACTAGGATTACGGTTAATTTCTCAGTAATTAACGAGGTTATGAAGATGATCATAAATGCCATAAACACTCATAGTCGCCATATGCCAACGCGAAGTATTATAGAAAAATATTCTTATGTCGTAAAGTCCGCAAAGGTAGCTGCTGGGTCTCATAGATCGTGTCGCGTCCGAGGGATAAGAAGAAGAAGAAAGGCGCCCGCACCCAGCCAAAAACCACATTAGCATCGATATTTCGCAACTATGTCACCAAATTGGTCTGGGAACCCTTTCAAGCCGTGAACCTCTTTCAGAGCATTGTTAAGAACTCTACAAAACGAGCATTGCGGAGAAAGAAAACCGAGTGAGGCGAGTTTATAAAAACAATGTAGAAGGCAAGCATCGATGATCACTCCTCCGCAGCTACAAGCTGAACTCTGCCAGCCACACCGCCTTGGCTGTGGTGGACAGCAGCCAAGGTGTATGCCTGGACAGCCTCTGACAAAGGGAGAACTGCACCGATGTGGCGGTCGAGATGCATCGTTGGGGCACAGGGAAGATAGGCCGCAGTCACGCACTTGCACGCCGAACACAAGGGAAGGGCCTCCGAAGCCGTGGACTCTACTCCGCTACCACTGGGCTCCTCCTTGGCCTCCTCGATGAACCAAAGGCCGGCACCTGGAAGAGGCAACACTAGAACCATGGCGAAGCGAGAGCCGCCTTACCCATGGGGCCGCACCGTGAGCCCATCAGTTTCATTTCATCAACCACGCACCTGGTCATGAGAGAGCCCAAGGCCAGAGCCGGGTCCGTGGAGGGAGCCTCGTCCGCCGAAGCGGTTGTCTTCATTACAACAGTACCTGACAGTACTGCCCAAACACAGCCTAAGCTCTCCGTGCGACCTACCCATCTTTCGGCAGAGATTCAATGCGTTATTGAAGGCGACGGCGTAGCTGCTGCTACCGGTACACTCAACGACGACGTCGAACAAGTTGGGCTCAGCAGAGTTCGTGCCGGCTGTTGCACAATCGGGACAGTACCGACTAACCAGCTTCACGAGCATGGGCTTGCCGCTAGGACAGTTCACGACGGCTCGGTAGCAGCAATGGTCCTCTCCAGAAGTGGAGGTCGTACCTGCTACGCTCTTAGAGCTCATCGAGGATTCATCACTCACCTTTGGGCAGACTTAACACTTGTCGCATACGATCAACATCAGTGCCGATAACGCAAAGCTCAGCAACACCCCTCTCATCTTGGACACCACAAGCCACCCGCCTGGCCAAGGGAAGGCGCATCATCACCTCGGCGACCATCAGCCCGAGCCGCCCTCCGCCTACTATGCAGACCTGGCCAAACACGCTCGAACACAGGAGACTAAGGAAGGCTTACCCTATCGCCGGACTTAACGATGCCTTGCTCGACGATTCTGAGGGCAGCTGCCAGAGGCTCGGTACAGCAGGCTTCGAGGTCAGTTAGGGAGGCGGGGACTTTAAACAGGTTGCCAGAAGGAGCCAGCAGGTATTCGGCGTGACAACCGGACCACTGGTGGATCCCTATGCAGTGACGGTGTGGGCAATGATTTCGTCGACGGACCAGGAGATCCTCGCCTCCCTCCTCGGTAGCTCGCTTGCAAAGTGGACAACGACCACAAGGGATATTAATACCGGCCACTACTCTCTCGTGAGTCTTACTGTCGACACCTGAACACAACAGAAATACCCTAGCCAGGGATCGAACCTGCGCCCACCAACAAACTCATGTCCGAGGATCAGCGGACTCTTCCCGTCCACCGCCACAGCATCGTCTACATAACCCTTCAGCATGTGTATGTCTGTGCCGCAAATGCCAGCTCTGAGGACCTTGATCAGCCTCAGCTCCCCTCCGGCCTCACCGCCTTCTCCACAGTTCACCAATGCCTCGTAGGCTTCATCTCCGATGGCACTGCGGACCTCCGACGGATCTGATGCGAACACGGAATCTCCACTTGTCTCCTTCTGATGTAAGCGGAGCTCCGGTGCTGTATTCCGAGGAAGTCGCCAACATCTCGAACTGCACGAGGTAACGTGGACTAAAGCTCCTCATAGCGAGCGCCACTGGGACGAGCAAACCCCCACACGCCGCCGGAGGACTCAGCATCGACGAATCCATCCTCACCTGGCAACGGCAGGTCCCTCTTGAGCTCCAAGGCTGGGAATAGAGCTTTCTTGCTCCCCTCCTCGCCAGGCGAGGCTGTGACCGATCGTCTGTCACAGTGTATGACAGCCCCCATCATAGTGTTCTTGGCCGGACCAGACATAATAGCAAAAACTGACACGTATCTTCACCAGTTATACGACACCAATCATCCCGACCGCCGACGCAATCGCTGTCCCCCTAAGCCCCTGTAAGCGCAAGGAGGCTAGTACAGAAACGACGTCTACATGCATCTACCAGAACTTAAGCCGCCCCCACCATCGAGTAGAAGATACGCTGGAGGCAGAAGGCTGCTCGATTGGCGGCCCCAAAGGGTCATAAATGCTAGGTCGAGGATAGGATTCCTCGTCCTCTTCCATCTCGATGCCTTCTGCGGCCCTTAGTGCTGCTGCGGCCTCTGCCTCCTTACGCTCTGATCGACGCTTCCGGGCCTCTAGTATCGCCTGAGTAAGGATACGCTTCTATCAACCAACAAATGAGTCTCTCGTGGCGACGGTAGAATCCAGACGAGGGACAGACAATCAACAACTAACAATAAATACATGCAGGAGAAATCGAGGAAAATCAAATGACGTGAGAAACATAGCCGAGAGATTTCAAATCGAGTTTCGCAGTGAAGCCGAAACCCTTATGACCCACGGCATCTAGCAGGACCCATAGCTTCGATTCGGTTCCTTGAAAAGTTCTTAACTGCCAAGGAGGCCTCGAGTTAACCTCCTAAGAATCTTTCCCATCCCCACCTTATCATGGTCCTCCAGTCGCCTTAGTATAGGATAGCAAGTGTAGAGCATGCTCCCTCCCCCCACTATAGTAGCAATTATGATATCGGTGGCATTTACCTTATAACGCATCTTAGGTTGAAGCTGGCACCACCGATACCCTAGGCAAAACTCAACCCATAGCTCTCTGGTAGAAACCATCAGTCGCCTGCCAGGTCCCTCAACCGGTCCTTAAATCGGCCAGGCAAATCCGTGGAACCCCCTTCGGCATCATCGTCCACGCAACCCTGTAGCTCAGGAATACCGCAACAGCCCTGCACCAGAGAGTAGCCAGCAGCTGAGAGCTCTGAGAGACACTTCGGAAAACAAAGGGGGGGTGCTCGATCACCTGTAAAGACTATCAAGATCCTTTGGAGACCGTTAAAGTCGTCCGGGTACTCTAGCAGGGCCATGGCTTCGACCAAGTCCTCTCGAAAAGACAGTTCCTCCCGATACGCTCGTTCTAAATTCGTGGCGAAGTGACGGCCAGGACAATCCTGTTCGTAATCCGCCCAGAGGTGATGCAGATCTTCTATCGTTCCTTCCTACAGACCGCCATCCCCTCGCGAAGCAACTATCGATGCTACTAGATCCGAAAGCGCTCGGGCCAACTCCACAGATGCCTGCTTGGCGACGTCCTCAGTATTCCTCGAAGCCACTGACCTTATTTGGTAGGACCAACACGGAGAGAAGCCTCTAAAGGGTGCTGGTCCCTTCAACAGCTACTACCATCGGCTTACTTCTTCCTCCCGGCTTCAC
Source organism: Perkinsus chesapeaki (assembly GCA_013115145.1). Lineage (NCBI taxonomy): Eukaryota > Perkinsozoa > Perkinsida > Perkinsidae > Perkinsus > Perkinsus chesapeaki. The sequence goes on along the minus strand of JAAPAO010000252.1, from coordinate 26,717 downwards.
TAATACCCCAACTCTGCCTCTTCAGCTCCGCCATCTTTCTCACTTGCTTCAGACACCCTCCACTACACGTACCTGGCACAACCACTATCCATTACCCCGGGACTCCACTAAGCAGGGCCTTCCAGTCCGAAGCTATCTCTAGTCCCAAGCACACCCGAGTGTAATCTCCATGCTGAACTAGTATTGAGCTGATAAATATACGGTTTATCACGACTTAACCCGACTATGCTACAGTACGCGACATCCAGAGATGCGCGGTCTGAGCGGGCAAAGATATCGATAAGTACGGCGAATTTCGAGGTAATTCCTTTTCTATTGGATCCCTCGTGTTCAGTTACCCGAGCTCTTACTCGACGAAAAAATTCTGGGCCATTTTTCATGCGAAGTGGTGTGATATTTCAGCCCGTTCACGCAGTATACTATTTACGCCATTTTAAGATCTAAGCAATAAAATCCAAAATCAATTTAATATTTCCCCACATGAATTCAGCGACCTGTTCTCCATGATGTCGATGAAGCCGCCTCTACCATCTCACGCACATGTGCATCACATACGGTCTTGAGATGGTGTAGTCCGTATACTTCTCCCCTCCCCATCCACGTACGCTCCCAGCGGTCTATAATAGTGATCAACCCAACATAAAACCGTTTCCGTCTCCCTCTGGCCTTCCCTTCCTCCGGCGTCAGTGCCACCGGGGCCTGCTTACTCGGCGACCCTCGCTTGGATTTATCAGGCAGACTGTAGGCCCAGGCGTGATCCATCAAACCAATCCTAATACAACACTTCCCTCTTCCCTTAAACACCACAGAACCTTCAAAGCCAGGAAATCATATCACCGCCGCCCGGCGGCGGCTACATAACCAAGCATTGCTTTTTCTTCTGTTCCATCCTCCTTACCTGCCCACCACACCTACACCACACTACCTCACCGCTGCCTACACTTCCTCGAGCCTCCGCAAGCTCCTCCCCCACTCTTCCAGCGTTACCACTTGTCCTTACTAACATATCCCTTTGCCTGCCAAGCTCGCTTGTTATCTCTAAGGCACCCATCTCATAGCCTAGGCCAACTCGAGACCACCTAGTGCAGTCCTTTCCGTCTCTATTGCATTCAGCACTGCTTGGTTCAATGTCGCCGTCGAGGCCCGGCCTATGTCTTCCAGCCGCCGCGTCGAGTCCGACCTTCTCTCAGCTAAGCCATCACTCCGTATAGAAATATCACCAGCCAACACTACTCTCTGCCTTAGTGCGTTCCTCCTTCATATGCACCTCCCCTATAAGACCCTTTAGCTCAGCTACAGCCTCCATCTTGGCTTCCCTCTTCGAACCCAACCTAGCCTGCTGATCTAATCTCCCCAATGTCCCTGAAAATACTGCCCTTTATTTCTATGCCTCATTTCATCCATAAGGTCTTCTAATTTCAGTTGGCTGCTATCTCATTCTGATCTCGTTAAACCTCTATATATTACTTATCTCATTTCTATATTATTCCTTTCTCATCACACTTGAAATGTTACATTTCTATATAGTCTCCAATTGAAGCCTTCCCCTTCCCCAGTCGCCTACGTCTGGCTTCCTCCAACATCCGTTGATCCCCCCTGTCCTGAGCCTCCATTATCTGCCTTCTGCAATCAATCTCATAGCCCTCGAAAACCGACATACCCCTGCTCCACCACAGGACTACTACACGCAAATCGCTGCTTCAGTGAATGGAAACGTAGTAGTAAGGAACGTGATGGTAAATACGTTGAGGCTTCTCCTTCCACTTATCGCCTTCTAAAGCGAGACTTCCCCTTGGGGCCCTTCTGCTTCTTAATGGGCTTCTTCACACTGCTGGCCTTGGCCGGACCCGCTGGAGCCGCACGAGAAACCTACATGCAGTATATGAATCCGCACACGTTCGAACACCGAGGTCATTTTTACCTTAGCCTTCTTGTTCCCCTTTTTCTTTCCTCCAGGTACCATATCAGTTCGATCCTCATCTCCCTCAAATCCAGCACGCATGCGTCCGCCCTTATCTTGCTTCCCTACAACCACCAGCGTGCTCAGCTTTCTCACCAACCCTCTGCGCTATCGAGACTCGAAGTAACCATTACACTTTCAAACACTCCTATTTTTACCAAATCCAATCCATAACAAATGAGGTTTCGGCAAGGCGTGCATAGACTGATGAAACTATGAGTGCAAAATAGTGAGAAAGTGAGCTATAAACTATAAGGCAAATGAAAAATATGACGGAAATTCAACTCGACGAGAAATGATGTTGAAAATATAAAATTATAAATAAAGGTAAATTGCTAATTTCAAGTATCGAGAACCATAAATCGTCAACTCCTGAGATTTCCCACAACAACACATCCTTCGTGAAGCTCCCCAAACTACGACGACATTTCCTCAATATCCCCTCTACCACCTGCACCCCCTTTCATATTACTTATCCGTTTAGCAAGACTCCTTTGCATTCCCTCTTCATGACGCCTCTCCGCCCTCTCCTGATCCTTCTTAGCCTGCTGTACCTCCAGCTTCCTAGCCGCACGCTTCTCGGATCTGCTCTTCGGCACCTTAGACGCTAAACACAAACACTATTCCGCGCCGCGCGCGATGCCATTCTAATGTAGAGTTTCATTGATCCTCCCACCCGATTCCGAATCTCCCATCGCATTTATTCTGTCCGATACGCTCGAAAGTTCTCGAAAGTTGCGCTCTGACGAATCCCCCTTCCCTTCTCAACACGTACCAGCTTCGATGGCTTCAGCACCGGCCCCCTTCTTAATCCACTGCTGCCTCGGCCGCCTGTCAATCTCCTTCCTATGTGTCTACAGCACACCATATTTTTCTGACACCTCTAGCTATGCCTACCTTCATATTATCCACCTTCTTTGCCATCACATCAGCCAACCGCAGCTCCCTCTCTACCGACTCCTGCTCCATAATCTGCTTAACCTTATCCTCGCTCTCCGTTATTTTCACTGACACAACTCATTCCATTCACTGTCCCTCCCATCCAGCAGCAGCAGCCCTACAGGCCATCGCCTTAACATCCTCCGAGTCGACCGTTCTCTCCAAGACCTTGGACTGCTTGCTAGGATCAGTTGACTTCTTCTTCTTAACATCAGCGGTACCTACAGGCAGCCCACAGCTCACAAATCATTAAGCTTCCAAGGCCGACGTCACAAGCAACCTCAAAAAACCACCTTAACCATTCTCACAATTACATCTCCTTAAAATAATAATGCACCGTACTTCTTTCCATACTACTTCCTCTAGTTTTCATTTCCCTACCTAGTGCTCCTTACCACAGCCAAACCAAGTCTATAAGTTGAATCACTAACGCCCCTCAATCCTTTCCCAACCGCCCGGCCGCCAGGTCCTCTACTACATTTCTTAGCAATGTGCTTAACCTGTTTATATTCCCCAGGAGTGTACATCGTCACACTGGTACCAGACGCTCCTGCTCTCGCCGTTCTAATAGGGACAGATCCCGACACAATCACCACCGTAAATCTTCCCCACCTGCCCACTCTATGGACGTATTTCGTAACATCTGGAGGAAGCTCGAAGTTGATGACCGTCTCGATATGAGGGAGATCCAACCCGCGGGCCGCCAAGTCCGTACAGATGAGATGAGTCGCCTTCCCTACATAATGAGCACATAACTTCTCACCGAAGACGAGGACAGGAAAAACTCTCGGGCACATCCACACTTCACAATACGGCAGCGTCACAACATCACTAATAGTAGCCATGTGAGACTTTACATGTCTCGGACACCTCGTGCATTTCCTATCACATATTTTAGCGCCGAGCTACTTTGATATGATTCAGCTAATACGCCCAATCATTTGTCATTGAGTTGCAGATCTAAACTTTCTGTTTCGCTCCGCTATAGAAAGTTCTTACCGGATTCAAAGTCGGCCAGTGCCTTAACTCGCTGCTGCTGACTGAGGTTGCCGTGTAGCTCGGCGAACTTCACCTTCGCCACCAAACCCAACAGGACTGCCATGCGGTGCGCTGTTTTCTTCTGCGCGCAGAAGATAAGGCAACGCTTTCTGAAAACCAATCATGTTCTAAGAGCTTCGCTCCGCCTTTTTTGCGACTCACGTAAAATGTTTTGCGCAAGCCGCCAGTAATGTAGCCTCCCGCTGCTGTTCTGACGTGACGCGGATCTAAGCTCGAAGCGATACTTTCACGAATATAATAGATGTGGTTACAAATTCCTGTGTCAGAGTCGGCGACACGCGGTTGGCCTTAGTGGTCTCAATCGTGACCGGCTTCGACAGCACCACCTTAGCAAGCTTCAGCACCTAAGACCGGTATGGAAAGTGGAGGACGGATGAAGGGGCGGCAATACCTCTTGGTTCATGGTCGCACTGAACATCATGGTTTGACGGGACCGATTGCAGTGCTTCTGAATAATCTGCCACAACAGTATATTAGTCATTTTGGTATAGCGGTGAAATTCCCGACTTAAAACCCAAAGATCCCCGGGTCAAACCCTCCTCATTCATTTTAATCCCAAGCAAAACCGAGCCACCAAACCCATGACACTACCGTCAAACACTCATCTCGGAAGCCCATCTCCAACAGCCTATCGCACTCATCTAGAACCACAATCTCGCACATCTCCAAGTGGACGTTGGGCGAGTTTAACAGCTACAAAAGACGATCACGGCATTCCCGATCGATGCTACTACGACCTAGTACCAGGTCAAGAATCCTTCCGGGTGTAGCGAGAACTACGTCAGGCTGAGCTCGCATCTCCGCGGCTTGCTTCTGGGAGTCAAAACCACCAACGACCAGACAGGATGTCAGAGGGGCGAATCTGAAACCGTCAGCTTGAAGCGTGCATTTCGAGCTCCCGGGAGTACTTGGTGAAATCGCGGAGCATTTTGTAACATTGAACAGCAAGCTCGCGAGTCGGTAGAAGTACCAAGGCCTTCGTCGCAGCTCTGCCACCAGTTATCCGACCCGTATGAGGATCCTTACGTCGAGAGCGCACCTGAGCTTGAAGCGTGCAAGATACTCCATAGGTGGGATTACATGACTCGCTTGGCACAGCCTTTCCACTATAGGCAAGAGGAATCCTCCCGTTTTACCACTTCCCGTCTCCGCAGTAGCAAGAATCTATCACACCTGCTCTACCCCTCCTTTCCTTTACTATTACATCCTGGCCTCGCAATGCCACCGGAATGACATCTCTCTGGACCGGAGTAGGCTCCGAGAACCCCAATGCATTTAAGCCCCTCAGCACTGGCCTCGACAACTGCAACGATGCCCATGCGACACCTGAACCACCACCTTTGCGACACACCCAAACCAACCCCCTCATTACGTGTCTGAAGATGCTTGCTCTTCTCTGCAGGCTTCTCACTCTCCATTGTTTCCGAGGACTCCGGTGTCTCCTCAGTCGACGGTTCCTCCTCCTCTTCGTGGCTCTCCTGGTTAACCCGATCGATCTTCTCTTGAAGGGTCGTAACAATTTCTTCCTGTGACTCCGGCAGCGGGTTTGCCTCCTCTGATCGACACGAGTCCCCCACCAACCCTGGCACCCTGAACCTCACCAAGTTCGTCCCAAACAGTCTTCCCCGGCCCCTGCTCTTCCCCCTCCTCGTCGCCGGAATCCTCATCCACCTCAGCTGTCTTCTGCAGGTCCATCTCAGCCAGATCACTAGTGTTCATTTCGATATCGTCATCCTCGGACTCTAAACCCCAAAGTGACCCATGTTCCGTTGGCTCTTATACTACCAACGCTGCCGTCGTCGAGGACGGAGACCTGATCCTCCTCATCTATCTCAGAGTCGCTGTATTCCCTGAAGTCATCCATTGGGAACGACAAGAATAACTGACAGAACCGTCGTCTATACATCCTTTTGGTACACATGCATCAGACACAAGGCGATTCAGGACGCTACTAACGAGGAGTTACTCAACCACCGTCCCTGTATACGTTACGGGGTAGTGAGTACGCAAATAACGATTCAATAGCTGTGTGAGGATGGTTAAAAAGGGACCTCTAAAGAAAGAGACGTCTAAGTAAACTCTAATGAAAGATACGCCTAAGTGGCCTCTAATGAAAGATACGCCTAAGTGGCCTCTAATGAAAGATACGTCGAAGTGGCCTCTAATGAAAGATACGTCTAAGTGAGCTCTAATGAAAGATACGTCTAAGTGAGCTCTAATGAAAGATACGTCTAAGTGGCCTCTAATGAAAGATACGTCTAAGTGAGCTCTAATGAAAGATACGTCTAAGTAAACTCTAATGAAAGATCCGTCTAAGTGAGCTCTAATGAAAGATACGTCTAAGTGGCCTCTAGTGAAAGATACGAATCAACCTGGAGAGTATCTAAGGACCGCATCTCTGACCACACCCAGCTGCCCATACTTGCCAAACTACCGATGCAACACCTGCGATGACGCTTTCCTCCGAGCCTAAAGATCCTTTCCAAACATGTAGGAAGAAGCAGCCACCCAGTCGTTCCGCCAATTTCTCCCAGAATTCATTAATACTTCTATGCAACAAGTTTTCTCTACGGCCGCCTGTAGTGCCATGTATAACAGATACGGTGACCCATCATTGGCCAGTCCACTTCAAATAGAAATCAACCACGGTATGACCGCCGATGGAATTGAATGAACTTCCGACCTATATGTACTTCCTTAGGGGGCAGCATTTGTCGGGCTTCCAATTACTGCGTTAGGGAGCTCAAAGAAAGCAAGATCACAAGATTTGGTTTGCGTACGTCACAAAGGATGCAGGAGTTGGTGTCGATTTCTTACATATCTGGTTACTTTTTAGGACTCCTATTTACCTTAGATTTTAGGCTTCTGCCCTGTATTGTCGTTATCGTCTCATCTGAACCTAATATCAACCAACAGTGCTAGTAAGAGTTCCACCATGGAACTTAATATCTCTGAACCGGCGATCTACAGAGGCGCCAAAAGCACTCCCTTCAAGAGTAGCACGTACCATGAGGACCCTCGTGAGGCTGTATCTACCGACACTGGTCATGGCCTCACTCCCGAGCTCGTCCGCAACTACGGTGACTTCCACCAGGGTGCCTATCATGACGGCGCGTTTGATGGAGAGGAAGGGGCCGCCGATCAGCCCTCTGGTGTCCACAAGCGTCACTTCTATAAGACCTCGATGTGCAAATTTTACTTGAGCGGCAACTGCGTGAAGGGGGATATGTGCACACACGCCCACCAGGAGGCGGAGCTTGTTAAGAAGCCTGAGATTCCAAGAACTCGCCTTTGCCGTGCCTTGCTAACCTATGGTTTTTGCAACTATGGCCAATGCAAGTATGCTCACGACATAAAGGAAATTCGTCAGACCAATACATTTTTCAAAACCAAGATATGTGACTTCTTCGCCAACGGCCACTGCAAGCTGGGTAACCGTTGCAGGTTTGCGCACTCTGAGGAAGAGCTCGTTGGGGATCTGCCTCCTCCGGGAACCTGCGATGGCACTACTCCGAAGCCGCGTCCCCCACAAGCTGGTGATAGTTCCGGTACCTTCCCACAACCCAAAGAACAGCGTAAACTCAATAGTGAAGCGCAAGAGTTCTGTCCGAGGTTGCCCACTGCTGGAACGAAGAAAGGTTCCTTCGACGGTGAGATCCCTCCTGCAAACCAATATAATGTAGGGAACTATTCAAGGAAATATAGCTTAGCCAGCTCAACCGGTAGGGATATGGCGTCTCCTATGAACGATCTCAGTTTGCCCTCGGTGGCGCCCGACGGCAATATTGGTTTTCTGACGGCTCGTATGGTGAGTCCTGATGGAACGCCGCTGGCAAATGGACCCCTGGTGATACCAACTTTTGCTCAACATCAGCAACAACCGGTTGCTAATTCCGGTAGTCCAGTTGATTTTCCAGGGCCGCCGCTGCCCCTTCACCTTATGCAGAGCCCATTGAATGCTGGGGCCTGGGGATCTTCGGGAGCAACGCCTACCTTCCATCTAGGAGCCAACAGAACTCCAACTCATATCCACGACCTGCTCAGGTCCGCAAGTATCGACGAGCTGAAGCGTTATGCCAATCAAGTTTATGAGGACTAGTAGGTGAATTATGCTTGTTGTGCTTCCACATTATACAACCAAGCTGATCTTTGCTACTGGTCAGGGGCTCTTGGCGCCTGCACCTCTATGTTGGACTATCTGTCGTTCTTGCTGAGGTCATTTCGTATAACTTATGTATCAATTATTTTTCTCGTTATCCTCCGAGACTTGAGTTTGTCACTAGGCAAATGAGCGTCAAGTTCTAGCGGGTGTCGGTCGATTGATCGCGGCCGCCTACCGATCCCCGGATTCGTTTGGCTCGGATTGAACCTGTTGATTGTAGGTCGAATGGTGCGAAGGTCTAGCACCACGTATACGACCCGTAGAGTTCACCCTCCGGACCCTTCGGAGTGGAGTCCACCGGTCCTTCCTAAGGGTTGACGCACTACGTCAACAGGATATCGGTTTGGGCCACTCCGTTTTATAGTGGTTCGACTCGATATGTTCAGGAGTTGCTTGAGAATCTCTTAAGGCCATGATATCCCACTCAATCCATCAGCCGTGGCCAGTCGGGCTACCAGCCTATACGTCTATTAATAGTATCAAATCCGCACGCCCGAACGTAACCGCTCAACCGTCGTCAGCAGTAGTTGGTACATTCTCAGACTGCCACCAACGGCGTAAAGATACCTCAGCCGTCTACTCGGGAAAACCTGTTCAGGATCACGCTGCCCGCTCCTGAGCTGAGCCCCAGGAACGTACCACATAGGTTTAGCTATGAACACCCTGTGTGCATCTGTTAGCCGTTCGCAAGCGCTCGTTCTGGCTTGAATGCGGAGAGCCTCTTGTCACCGCTCGCGTCCCTAGGTTGGTGGTCTACAGAATCCGCCAAATCATTTACACCTTCAGCCTCGGATTCCGCCCATATATCACTGCCGCCGGCTTCCTGTGAAGAAGCAAAGTACCGATGCTCTCTTTGCAAGGTAACTACGGCGACCCCAGTGGATGGGCGACAAATAGCGAGCCTCAGGCGATTGTGTTGGCATCTGAGCTTAAGAGCCATGAAGCGTTTTGTCCACCGAAGGAAGAGGACGAACAGGAAAACCGCTCAGAAGGTCAAACGTGCGCTAAACCACGGCCATAGCCTTGCGGAAGGTCCTCTACTGTCCGTAATGGTTGAGCCTGCATTAGAAGTCGCTTCAACAGCCTCTGAAAAGGCGGACTCGCAGAACGCTTCCTCGACAACAGTGCAGAGCAAGGTGGCCCCACTAGCTCGCCTGTTGAAACGGGCCTCGCGATCTATACTCGAGAAGTTTCTCTTCAGCCCGGCGCTGGACTTTGGACTCAAAGCAGAGGTGACTTCGAGGTGGGCAGCGGTCGCACTCCTACCGTGTCACATCACAGCTCAGACAAGTACACGAGACTTTGTCATCCGTATGGAGGCGAATCGACGGAGACTGAAGGCCGAACTCGACGCAGAAGAGCTTCGCGAATGCACATTCACACCTCGCCTTGTAGATAGAAATAGGCTCGTGTAGGCTTTGGGGTGCCTTACTGGTTAGACAATCTCGCTTATACGTAGCTCGCGGCCCAGCGTGGAGAAAAAGGACCGAGAGCAGAGACTGGCAACAGTCGCTGAGGAAATGAACAAGGAGTGCTCCCATCATCCCAAAGCGAGAATCCTACTTTCTTTCGAATCTGCAGCCTCAACCTTAAGATATGCCGAAGGTCAGCCGAGTTAGCCAAAACGCGTGGCAATCAGCCTGTCTATGAACGACTATACGCGGGAGAAAAAACAATAAAGATAACAGTGGGATAACGCTGGCGAGGCTCAGCTTTTACGGATGGGCGCAGGAGCCAAGCCAGTTACCCCCGCCGCCGCCGAACGATGGCAAGAAAGGCCGTCGAAGGTCCACTACACTGTGAGGCCAATCCTCCAGTATATTGATAATAACCTGTTCAACAGATATAACGAGGCAGCTCTGCGCGAGAGTCGGCGAGGGGAGGCCGCAGCCAAGCTCGAAGCAAGCATCGTCGAGCAGACGTCTCATGGCGCTAAACTATCACGGGGAAGCCAAAGGTGAAGCCGCTTGACCCCGACCCTTCCGGACCCCTCGCAGCAGGGTCTACCGGTCCTTTCTAAGGCGAAGGCTTCAGACGATCCTCTCGTCGATTAGCGGTTTGGGTGACGATATCACCTTCCACGACTTCGTCCGATTTCTCGTGGCTTTCGGGCTTGAAGACGAACTAGGCGAGGGCGAGCCGCAGGCCCGACCAAACTTGGCAACTAGATTGTGGACGTTGGTGAAGCTCCCCAAAGAGGTGTGGTTTGGTTGCCAACCGGTAGTAGATCTCCCTCAGGATATTTCTACCCGCTCAAGAACAGTAGAAGTGCTCCTGCGTCTACTGGGGGGCTATACGGATAGGGATCCATTGCCGAACTCAAGTAGTCCTCAAACTGTGCTGCGTTATAAACTGTCGCATACGCAGACCAATCGAGCGACTTCAGCTTGAAGGAGTTCCGCAAAGAAATGCGGAAGCGACTGCCGCCTGGGTGACCAACGCCCCATGACATGGTTCAAGGCGCTTGTCAGGTGCCACCCGAAGGACTTGTTCGATAGCAGTTCATGCTCATCGGCGAAACGCGGTGACCTTCACTCGGGTGAATGCCTATATAGGCTCGAAAGTTATCATGCCCCTCCGCCATTTCCATAGACTCAACTGAGACTACAACGCCGATCATTTTGGACTCAAGCAAGAAGATGGCTGATTTAGTTAACGAGGAGCTCAAAAGAGCATACGGTGTTACTGACCATGCTGAGCTGATGATACTGAGAAAGACGCTAGTGAGGGTAGCATGCCATTCTGGTAGCATTCTCGGCGGCAGGCCAGAGACCGTTTGCTGATGAAGGCCGAGGAAGCCGCTGAGACAAGCATGAGGGATTGTACATTCCAGCCTCACCTGGCCAGCAGCCGGAAACAGAAAGTAGCAACTACGCCCTAGAGATATTCTATGTGACTTGCTGAGGTCGCCAACGACTCAAGCAGAACTCCTGCATCCCATTGGTTAAATGAATCCCACGGCCCTCACGCCTATGGAAGATTCGAAGAGCTCTATGCTGATGGTCGAAGTCGCGAGGAGCGCTATGTGAGGAGGGCGGAAGCCGCTGCACAGGAGGGGCGCAGGCGAGAGGTTTCCAAGATCGGAAGGGCTCGGGTGTGATTCAGTGCTCAGGCGGCAGAGTGCTCCTTTAAGCCTGATACCGCAGCGACTCGAGAGAGTAAGAAACTAGCGTCCCCAGGAAAAGATAAGCTGAGGGCGCTACCGCGTGGTTGTGAGGCAGCAGCAGACAGGATGCGGATGGCCCGAAAGCAGAGGCTCAATCTCGAGCGCTGGCGTGATGCTGGCAGCCTAGCCGCTCTTTCGCAGTTATCTTTGCCGTTCAGGTACCGTGCGCTCACAAGAGTACCGACCCGTGTTCGATGAGGCCGACCCGATCAGCCAGCGGAAGGGGCCCGAAATGCAGCTCCATTAGCTTATTCTAAATCGCCGAGTGATGAGCAGCCATTCTACACTATTTTCTTATCCGGTTTAGCTGCTAATTCAGAGTGTATTGAGTTGGACAGTTGCAGTTGATGCGTACCCAGCAAGACGCTCATTGTGTACCAGCTAGCAAGCGCCGTAAGAGTAACGGAGGCCGTCTACGGACAGGCGTTCGCAACATCACAAACCACGGTATCGCTTTGATTGTTACGTCCATCGACGCACAGTGGTTCTCTACTGAATGAAAGCGCAGTGAGCACTCGAGTAGCAGAATGGTTGACTGTCAGCGATACACTGACTGGTTCGGGATTTGATGGACAGCCTTATACATCTGCGTTCCGTCGCCCTTTTTGAACAAACGCGCACCTCTGCTCCACACTTGAGGTTGTCTTCCGCAGGAGATGCAGACATTCCCATCCATGACGCCAGCGAGTATGGCAGTGTTGGCGGTTCGTACTACGAACTCTCTGTTTGTTGTGAGTTTCAGCAAACTCTTTCTGTCTTTTCCTTTGTATGAGCCTCATACTATGACGGTTTGGCTGTGACACCAGTACAGTTGTGACCGTTTGGCTGTCACAATGTACAGTATATGCGTGCACTTTTCTCCTAGTATAAACCATCTGAAGGGATAAGCCTTTCTGCTTCCTTCTACCTATGCCTCGTGTTCCAGTGCCATCAGACGGAACCTCCAGTGGGCAACACAGTCACTCAAGTGACGTAATCTTCTTCCCACGATAAACCTTTACTGCAGCCGAATTGTTCATCTTTCTTGCTTCTCAACACCACTCGCACATCTAATGGTGTCGGCGAAACCGTGTCGGCCGGGGCGACTCGCCCCTGCCCTTTGCCACTTTGAAAACTAAGCATTAGGCTGCCGCTTCACGAATAGCTGTAAAGTCAGTTTGCTATAGTGTGAAATACTATCAACCCTTATCTAATCGCTTTGATGTCAACCTCAGGCTTCAGCCGTTGTTAGTTGCATGTCACCTGACTCCATGAATGGCACAGCCGGTACTTCACAGTTTAACGAGCCCCTACGAGGTTGTCCTCTATCCTCCTTAATATGGGATGCATCCCTTTTACGGAACTCTGAGGATTATGTGGCTGCCTACAATACATCAACTCCAGTAAGCTCTGTTGATATTTTCCTGAGCCATGCATGGTCTGACAGCGGTTGGTGGAAACAGGCTGCACTTTTAACTTGCTGTAGCTCCGCCATGCCCTATAAAGTTATGGTGACCTCATCTATCGTGGCAGCTTGGCTGTGTTGGTATATATCTTACGATTTGTATCGGCTTCTGGTTCTCCTCATCGGCATCTTCTCGTTCATAGGGAGTACCATTACACTTTCATTATTCAAGCATCGCAACACAACGGTGTTCCTCGACAAATGTTGTATCAATCAATCCGACTTCGCTGCGAAGAAGCGCGGTATATCGAGGCTCTCTGACTACCTCCGAGTATCGAACAAGCTTGTCGTTCTCTGGACTCCCAGTTACCTAGATCGCCTCTGGTGTGTTTACGAGTTGGCCGTTTTCATGCGAACGCATGATAAAAAGGATGTTATCATCTTAAATCTGCGTCACGTTAAGTTATGCCTTTGGCTGATGGTGATTAAGCTTCTGGATATTGTTAGCTTTTATGCTTTTCAAGCGTACTTTGGGAGGCAGTTCCATCCTTCAGGCTACGGAAGCTGGATATGTATCGTTACGAGTATTCTTGTTGGTCACCAAGCATTTGGCTGCTTCGAGGATTGGATCATTTTCTCGTCGAAGTTGAATTCCTTCAGTGTGAGCGACGCTAAATGCACTTCGCCAGATGACTACACAAAGCTGAAGGATCTCATTACGGAGCTTTACGGCTCCGAGGACCATTTCGCAGCACGCGTGCGAGGTCTCTGCCTGAACAGTGCGGATGAGAAACCCGCCCCGCTATGGTTGCTTTCCAGAGACTCCTTGAGAATATGTTCCGTCGCCTATACAGTATACCTGCTATCGCTTGTAGTACTATTGTATCGCTACTCGACCTTTACGAAGGAAAGACAACTGCAGCAGCGCAAATATCTCCCTTAGGCGTTGACCCCATGCCACTGCCAAGGTTCACAATACAGGCGCTATGGTATATTCGCAGCAATACCTTCCCGGTTGTAGTTCAATGTTTTAGGATACCATGCATGTTGATCCTGGGGCATAAGCTAGCCTCGATGGTATCTAGTGAGCACCCAATCCGCCTTTTTCATCTAAGAATATGTTACTGTATTAGTTTCGTTCTGTACACTTGTGTCACGCAGGCGCTTTGCGGCCTACACGTTCTATACGATCACTCGCTTGCTGCAGCTTCAATAAGATCGCCCGCTACCGAGTTGCTCTTGCTTTTCGTCGGTGTGATCTTGCTATCCGCTTTTTTTATTGGACTGGGACGTTTCTTTTCTCTCGACGTTCAACACAGTATCCTGTATAGCGGTCGTTGACGTGAGTTATGTTCGAAGAATTACCGGAAGCAAAGTTAGTCTCTTGCTTTAAATTGTTGAGTGATTAACAGACTGGTTTGTATTGAATGAGAGTATTCAATTCCTTAGGACAAGAAAGACGAAATCCGGACGCTATCGTATAACACTCCAGGAGACAAGCCTTCTTAATTCCACCAAGTTCCGAGCCCGATTGGATGGGTGAGCGTTTGTATGGAGTCTGTACTGTGCACTTGAGCTGCTCGATGCTATATGCCATGTTTAAGCTCACCGTAAGACCTTCCGAAGAAGCGTGGCAGATTGTTGTCGCGGCCTTGGATGCGCCGTGAGTTCCCGGAGAGTCTCTGGCGAGAGACCCTTCCTCCTTGTGAGATGCCCGCTTTATGAGCTACCCGAATCTCACATTCCGCGCGACTATACCAGTTATAGAATGCGTTGCAGAATCAATTTCGAACTTCTCTGAACATGTTCAAAATACGTTCCGGGTCTTACCCCCCGTTCAATAAACCAATTTTGGAACTGAGCATCGATTCTGGAAACAATTTCGAAAATCTCGTTCAAGGAACCGGTTCTGGAATCGATTCCGAAAACGTGTTCCAACTTTGAGAATTGCATTTATTGAACGGGTTCTCAGAATCGAGTTTCAGAAACCATTCCAGAATCACCCAAGCCCTGGTTCATTGTACGAGCGGTTACTCAGGAGTTAGTTCTGGAACCCGTTCTCTGAACGCGCTTTCCACGAAACTAATTCGGGAATTGATTGAATTTCCCATTCGCCCATTCCCAGCAACGACTGACAACTGCTAGGCCTTCTAGTATCTACCTGAGATTCCTGCCCCGCGAACACGATGTGACTGATCCTTTATCTCTCATTGACACTTCACTCATTTCTGTCTGATTTTACAGGGAGATTGCTGCATCAGTTGGATTATTGGAGCTGTAATGTGTTCTGTCTCGTCCACTGGTGAGTTACCTTCAGCAAAGGCCCTTTGCGTAGTTGCCTATAAACTTCTGCAACTTGAATTATTATCTAGTGCTTAACCATGTAAGTTGTAGTGAGTGTTTGCCCGAGTGGTTAAGGGGGTGGACTTAAGATCCACTGGACAATGTCCGCGTGGGTTCGAACCCCACAGCACTCATATGCAGGTTTTTACTTTCAATTCCTACGAAATCTTTTCATAACTAAGGTTGCCTCCTGATACAGAATCATAAACTGAACGCCGTAATGCTCGTGTTGTTTCAGCAGTATTGAACAGTTGATTTACATAACGATACCAGAAACGGAAGCTATCCAACGTATAGGTTCTAGTCTACGAGTATACTATACTCGCGTACAACTTAGTGCAATGTCTTTTAGTGTAATGGTTAGCACTCTAGGCTTTAAATCAAGCAACTCGGGTTCAAATCTCGATAAGACCAAATAAAGGATTTAGTGTTCGTAAAATCTAGAATCTAATTGTCCCTCGACCACTGGTACTATCAGTGATGAGCTCAGAGCGGCCTTCCATTTACAAGCCTAAGTCGGCTCCAATCGGTTCCCAGTGCACTCGCTCTCAGCTCACCCTAGGACCTCGAACGATGCCCGCTCCCAAAAGCTTATCACTCGGAAAAGCACTGCAAACTCAAGAGACTATAAAACCCAACAATTGATCGGATCTCGGAAACAGCTGCATGTCATCGGACTGCAATGGGAAGATTCTTTGACATGCTGTCCACCACAGTGTTGTGCATGGTATTGACCAAGTCATGAGTTAGCGTACGGTCGAATGAACGATAAACCAGACGGAAACACAGCGAACGCTTCCCAGATGAAGGACTGAATCACAGACTCTCGGCCACGGCACGATGGAGGGAGCAGCTTACTGTACGAACTCATCCTTCGCCTCGATGGACTCGAGACAATCGGAGGAAGTCTCCCGACAAATCTGCCCATGGAAATGCTCTGCAATTAACCACGAACAAGTACCTCATAAAACCTGTTGAGGTCGAAGCTGACTTCATCCTCGATCCAGAAGGAGACGTCTTTGAACACAGGCGGGTAGTTGCTGAATGGCTCGAACTTTTTCAATTGACCATCAGAAAACTGGCTCAGAAATCGCTTATCGAGAGACCTGAGTGAATTTCCTATCAAGGAGCCGCGCATAAGTCCATACCAGAACAACCGTATGTCATCGATGCCAAACAGGTGCATAGCTAAACGTTCCAAACCCATCCCGAAAGCCCAGCCGTGTAAGTCACTGTGCGGGCCCACTGAATGGTCTACAATCTCCTTCTTGATAACACCGCAGCCGAGAACCTCTACCCACCTATTTTACAAGTTTATGAAGACACGAAGAGCAATGGAACCGACTTTCCGTTGTAGTAAACCTCCATCTCGAAGCTCGGGTCTGTAAAGGGGAACGTCACGCTATGGTCCCACCGCATGGCAACGGAGTGTCCAAATAACGATCTCATCAGCCCTACAGCGCCGAGGATTATCCTCAGCATGCCAAGTTACTCGTTCGACCAACCTTCCAGTGTTCCCTTCAAATCATCGACGACCACACTTTGTGGAACTTCGGTGGCTTGGAATAGCCGCACGCCGTCTACCTGAGCATTACATAAACATGAGACACCGGTTCTGTTGCACCTGGTGGAACACAGGATAGTGGTATCGGTCTATCTCGTCCTTCCGGTATACATCAGCCGCCCAAAGTGCCCCCACGATGGGACCTGATCACAAACACTCACCGCATTTAACGAGGCTCCCTATCCCAAGACCAGCAGAATTATGAAAGGGAAGACGTCTTATAGAACGAGCCTGATACTTTGCGCTGAAGCAACTCGTTTGAGCATCTCTGGCTGGTGAGCAGTCGCCTGCGGTCGCAACAGCCAATCCGTGTCGGTATCTTGACAGCCGTCTAGCAACCTGTCGGGAGCTGCTTTTTTACCGCTTATATAGAACGTGTCGCTTCTCGACCTCGACGGATGGTCCTGAGAAAAGCCTATCTATTGTTGTTCTTCCTTAGCCCAGCACAAGAGGTTTCAAAATTGCTGTAGAAAGTGAACTCCGCTGGAAATGCGCCCAAAGATCCATCCGGCGTTTTGCTATATTGTCTTTGCTCGCCAGCGAATGCAGAGAGCACGTAAACTACTGGTCCCGATAACGGAAAGTATATTCCTGTTGGCAGGAAAGATTTATTAAGTAACGTTAGTTAGATACTCCAGTATCTAACTAACGCTACATACTTGTGGTATAAGGAGGTTGTCAAAGGCGATATCCGACCGGATAATGGGCGGGAACGAGGATTCGATCAGGAAGGCCTGACAGGGGGGCTAGGGAAGTGATGACTTCGATGCTTGCCTGGGGGTACGCTCTGCTGAAATGGTCGTCGATGATGTTTTTAAGGATCCCCAAAGGGTGCCTGAAATTTAAATGGAATATTACAACTGGATGGAGGTCGACGAGTCGCATCCGTTTCATAAATTTGAACTTCACGAATGCGCAGAAAATGTGAAGTACTTAACCGGTCGCCGTGAGAGACTTCGAAGAACCATCCCACATGACCAAATCTTAATAACGGTCACCTCTTATCGAGATGGAGATCTCTGCCTATCTTATCCCAGACACTCATCGGTATGTGCCCGGGGCGTTGGCTGGGCACTTGGACCGTTGCTACCGTCGGGCCACACAAGACTCGACTGGTCCTGGCCAAAGCCATATGCTTTGAGAATCCTACAACAATGTTATTACGGCGACCTTACGCAGCGATCGGTATGGTGTATCGTCGCCGGCGGCGTTGACTGATGAACCCAACACGAACACGGCTCAGAAGCAAGTCTTCGCAAATATAAAAAATCGCCGCAACTTTTACATACTTTCATGCGAGGACAGCTGGAGTGCTGCAAATGAGAAGTTATGGCAGACTGGAATCCACCTGCGCCGTTCTCTTCACGAAATGACGACCTCCTCCTGAACTCCACTTGAGACCGCCGCCGACTCCACGACCCGCTTCCTCAGTATTTCCGCCTGAAACGCTATTCCCCGCAATAATGAGCATCACAGTACTCTGGCCTGTGCCGCCTGAATCAATTCGTTAACGGCCCGGAGCTCCTCCTCGTATTCCCCGGCGTGCTGAGATTCTCGATAGACCTTCACGAAACTGCACCGTACCGATGAGAGTGCAATTAAAAGCAAAGACCCTACGCATTATTGATCTCGATGATGTTGGCAGGAATACTACTCGTGGCTTTGTGACGAGCCAGCCGTTCTCGCCGAGCCAGCAAATCTTCTCCACCCTACAACACACACCTGTCTTTACCAGATGACTTCATAGGAGGCGAGTTGCTGTAATCTGCAGTCTGACTAAGCCCACGGGGCGTCGGACCATAAGCTACTATAACGGCGCCATGGACCTGGCGCGCTCATCGGGGGTGGAACAGCAGCTTACCGTTGACTGCGCAGTAGAGGACACGCCGACTGGATGGCCGAGGAACTCCGTCAGCAATCCGGAGGCCGTAGCGAGGGATCTGATGGAGGCGGATATGCTCCACTAGTATTCGTTCACTGGGTTTACTCTTCATTGGCATGGTTAACCAGTACAAGAGGCGGCCTCGCCTTGGCGGGGAACTCGACCCAACCTTCGTCATCGGTCATGCCTTGGAAATCTGTCACTCGGCGATTTGCGACACTTTTATCGCCGTACTTCTGGACATGACTGAAAATAAGCCATAAAAAGCCGAAAGCCGAGAGCACTAGGATTGATCCGCGCGAGGAATAAGAAGATAATCGACCCTAACGAAAGTATTTCCCAGAGCGGAGATGCACCAGGGAGTCGGATAGGAAGGATGTTGCTAGCGCGACGGGGAAAATCAAGTCCTTTAGAAAAGTTAACGCTCCTCTGCGATCGCCTGGCATTCACCTCCGTGTTGTAAGCTCTGTTATCTTGTCAACTTGATCGCCTATAGTCTCTCCTTCAACCTGGGGCAGCTCCGAATCCTCCATCCAGTTCACAGAGAACAGGTCACCCAGGCACGTACCAATGTGTCGACCATCAACCATATCAGCCTGAACCTCACGATGCCCCCCTCCTGCCCTAGGACCCTTACATCGGGATCGGCCATGCTCGGGCAGTATGTACCCCAACTAGACTCAGTAGCGTTGGCCGCGGTCACTATGAATCTGCCCCGATCGATACCTTCTTTCCGATCCCTCCCCTGCCTTAGTACATTCCCTCTGGGATGCCATCGTCGCCATCAAACATGCTACCGCTCTCACACGCTTCTATGTAGATGACCATACTTTTGAACCTTACTCGGATAGTGTAAGCTCGAAAGGGAGCCCTAATACATCTTGAGCTCCTTCATGCGCTTTAAGATGTGATGGAACCTCTCCCGCTTTAGATTCTCATTCGGAAAGCTAACAGCGCCGACTGGAGAAATGAAATGCTGGCACTGCTGCAGCAACACTTACTTTCCCCGTGATCAACGAAATTAATGAAGACAAAGTCCTCTTCAGTGCTGTCCAGAACAGGAAGCCCTTTTGGGACTGCCGAAGCGTTACCAGTGAGAACCTGGAAGCACCTCAAAGCATACAGCCCGGTGATGATCGATCTACCGCCTCAAAATTATCAACAGTGACGTGCTCCCCTCGGTAGTCCACCAGGCAATCTTGATACACGTTATGGCCTTTACCATTGCTGTCTGAAAAGTACAGTACAGGCTGCGGCGCCACGAAGGGAGCTGCTACCGGGATGGTTGAAGAGCGTTCCTGGAATCGGGTTCTCGGGTGAATTAGCCACATCATCCATGCTGAAGGGAGAGGTATGATTGGAGCTGGCCGCGGGCCTGAGGGTGCCTTACGAGAATAATACGATATTTTGTTCGGGGATGCCATGCTGCTTCAGGACGGTGTGAGCATGGCAGATGTCAGCCTGGTGCCGGTAGTTGTAGTAACCGGAAGACCCTGCTACTAAAACCTGATGATGAAGTTAGGTGGCTTAGACCTCGAGTAAGGGGCATACCGCAAAGTGCCGGTGATGGTGATTTGGCGCGTTGATAGAGGCACTACCGACGGCGGCGCCGACGAATACACTTACTGCGGCCCCGAGAATCCACATGGTTAGAAGGACAATGTAACTGCAAGCGTGTAAGGGTTACTGAGGACACGGCAGCAGCGTAATGAAAAGTCTGACGAAAGTAGGTCGAAAAGTAAATTGATAGATCTGAGAAGACCCGACATCGAACAGCTACGTCCGAAAGCATAATATGGCGCTGAATTCACGCGCGCCGCGAAATTGCGACATTCTTCCATCGCTTTGTCTGGGCTAATCATGGTGGTACATCCGGAAAGTAGCAAAGACATCAGACGAATCTTTCTTGATATGCTTTTTCGAAACTGGTTTGGACTTCATGAGCTCAATGGTATCCTCTTGCTGTTGCGAGTAGCATGCACGCATGCGCATGATTTGAGCATGCGTGCATGCTAAACCACACTGCAGTCATAGTAGAATGAGTAGTGTAGCCGTAGTCTCATTGTAGAATGAGTCAGCCCGTGTGAGAATTCATATACTATCCCACACAGTATTATATTACCGGTAGTTGTGTGCTACGCGTTGTTTGGCCAAGTGAGATTCACAGTTTCCGAACAGAGTCCGGCTCGGCGTGGGCTGCTCCCATGATAGGGCTTGTGAGCAGGGCGTGGAACGGTGTTGGTTGTTCTCGGGTCACCCTGTGTGTTGAACCAGTCCAAGTGTTATCGCAGGGTTACTTTTCTGAGTTCAGCATGGGGCATTCCCTTTCACTCGTCGCAAGCCTAATCTCTGCGTTCAGAGCCGAAAACCAGTTCGTTTCTGGGGTAACATGTGACCTTTGCAAGGTGATTGCCAAGCTCGCTGCTCGAGGCTCAAGCACGCATTCCATATTGACATATTTCCAGCTCAGCACATTGGTTCTGACCCTGTAGCAGGTGTTGGTGCAACGTGTGAAGACCTCGGTTACAGAAAAGAGAGGATTCAGCGAGGAGGCCCTCATCCGCAATGCCAAACGTTCCCTCTGCAATAGGCCCACGCTGCATCACGATATTATTCATCAACTGCCATCTCCGAGGCCTCCTGTGAGTGCTGCGTCTCCACTGCATCATCATCGTTCCCTTCGCGCGACATTTATCACCGTGCATCTTGATCGGCCTATTCTCGCGACTGGATCGAAAACGGCTTCAAGATCTCGGCGCATATTGCAGGTTCACTTCCCGAGCCTCGAATATGATTGTGAGCTCTCCATGGATCTCTACGGACTCGAGCTAATCGACGCTATAAGCCTGGGTGAAGATTTGACAATTTTTTGCGAGACTTCGCTGGAGGTGTGCATGAAGGCTTCACCGTCGTCGGAGCTATGATAAGTTTTGTCTGATTTCTCGTTGAGTTCCAGTTTCCCCTCGATATCACCGAACACTAGAGAGATAAAGTATCACACTGATGACTGCACAGCGTACTTTCATTTGAGGAGAGATTGGCAGCTGCACACTGGCTTCATTCTTGTTGATAATACGACTTAGCCGAAACCCGGAGCAAAGATGAGCGATTCAGCCAGTTGTCGTCGGAGCCAGACAGATGAACTCGAACTATTTGCGATCTAAGTTCATGCCACGGAGAATCGGCACAGGGAAGATCAACGTTCGATCTCTCGATATTATCACAGCAGCCCACAATGTCACTACAGCTCAAGTTGCCAGCCAGAGAAGTGAACATCCTCGAGACTCGACCGCCCTGGTGCTTCGTATGTCAAACACTGTATTCTCTCCTATCGTCTTCATCTTTTTACAGTGGGAAACTATCATCCACGAATAGCTTTCCCTTCATTTTGCTTGAACAAATGCACGGCCCTTGAGCCGAGCCTCAGAGCACAACATGTCAATCTCAAGACGAATGATACAACCCTGGAGTCGTGTAACCTAGAGGCGCAGGTGCCCACATAAACAGGATGCAACTCCAGTCTCGGCCGTGAGATGTGTCACGTCACATAGTTGGAACCGCATGTCACGGAGGGTGTGACACAATCCCTGACTGGGATTCCCAGTGGAAATGAGGAAATACTTCCCTGGAAAGTTTCGCGTAGGGAATACCAGTCGATGTCATTGCAGACTCTCGTGCCCGGTTCAGCCCGAAGAGGACTAGATATTGAATTGTCGCTCCATGGAGGTGTTGAAAAGTTGGAAAGTTCTATTGGTCCTGATTATTTCAAACCGGAGTGAAACCTTAGGCTTCGTCATTGCTCCATATATGTCATCTCACTGCTTCCGCCACAGTGCGCAAGAGATCGCCACTTCTCAATCTCACGAGCCCCTACGAGGCTGCTCTCTATCCTCCTTAATATGGGATGCATCCCTTTTACGGAACTCTGAGGATTGTGTGGCTGCCTACAATGCATCAGCTCCAGTGAGATCTGTTGATATTTTCTTGAGCCATGCATGGTCTGACAGCGGCTGGTGGAAGCAGCTGGCACTTTTAGTTTGCTGTAGCTCCGCCATGCCTTATAAAGTTACGGTAATCTCATCTATCGTGGGAGCTTGGCTGTGTGGCTATACTTCCTGCAAAGGGTATTACCTCATCCTTGTTTTGCTTGGTCTTTTCTCATTCATAGGGAGTACTATTTCACTTTCGTTATTCAAGCATCGCAACACGATAGTGTTCCTCGACAAGTGTTGTATCAATCAATCCGACTTCGCTGCGAAGATGCGCGGTATATCGAGGCTCTCTGACTACCTCCGAGTATCAAACAAGCTTATCGTCCTCTGGACTCCCACTTACCTGGATCGCCTTTGGTGTGTTTACGAGTTGGCCGTTTTTATGCAAACGCATGATAAAAAAGATGTTATCATCTTGAATCTGCGGCATGTCAAGCTATGCCTTTATCTAATGATGATTCAACTAATGGATATTGTCAGCATTTACGCTATTCGGGAATGTGGTGGCACGGATTCATGCTGCAAAATGGTGCTAAGTGTCGCCACGAGTGTTCTATTGGGGCGCGAAGCATTTGGCTGCTTCCAAGATTGGAGTACTTTCTCATCGAAGTTGAGTTCCTTCAGTGTGAGTGACGCTAAGTGCACTTCGCCAGCTGACTACACGAAACTGAAGGATCTCATCACGGAGCTTTACGGCTCCGAGAATCAATTCGCAGCACGCGTGCGAGGTCTCTGCTTGGGGAGTGCGGATGAAGAACCTGCTCCGCTATGGTTGCTTTCCAGAGACTCGTTGAGAATATGTTCTGTTCCCTATATACCAGTTGCTGTCGGCGCGATCAGACTACTTATTGATAACCTCGTGGGAAGCAAAACTCCACAAATGCAGATCTGTCCAAGTGCTGACGCTTGCGTAACGCCGAGTTTAGCGGCAGAACTATTATGGTCTCTTCGAACCAATGTCTTCCAGATTTTCATCCAGTCCTTCAGGGTTCCGTGCATGATAATTTTAGGACATAAACTGTCTTTTCGGGTATGCAGTAAGCAGCCAAACAGCCTTCATCTGCTAACTGTATGTTACTGTATTAGTTTCGTTCTGTACACTTGCTTCACACAGGCTCTTTGCGGGCTACACGTTCTATACGACCACCCACTGGTTGGAGCTCCAATAAGGTCCACCTTTAGCGAGTTGCTCTTAGTGCTCATTGGTGTGATTTCGGTATGTGTCCTTTTCATGGGACTGAGACGTTTCTATTCTCACGATGTGTCGAATATTATCCTGCATCGCGGTCGTCGAGGCGCTCTCGAAAAAGCAGAGTAACCAGTTACTGGTTACCAGTAAGCTTTGAGCTTCTCTAAGGTGCATTGATCGACTTATGCTTTCCATCTCATTCCTTGTTGAGTTCCTTTTAACCTCCTTGACAAGAATATGAGTTTAAGGTGTGCTACCGGTGGCCGTGCCACCTGATGCAGTAGGTGATCTCATTGCATCCAGTACATAGTAAATATGTCTTCTCGTTACGTTCCCAATGAAGGTAACGCGAATCCTTCACAATGGTGTCCATGGTACATTGTATACAATGGAGATGTACCCTCGATATCACTGGTGTGAAGCAGTTTGTGGTGATTTCCCTCTTGACTTAACAAAACCATTGTTGAAGGGATACGGAGGAGGACTTCTTAAAATAAAAGGAATACTACGTGTTACAGAAGGCTAGTGAGAACAGGTATTGCGCAGCTTAGCTCATAATACATCACACAATTGAGGGACAACCATTGTGTAACATCAACAGCTTCCTCAGTTCACTACATAACAGCCCCTTAAAATGAGATAACAAGCAATCACATTCTCGCAGACTTCTTAGCTCTATCAGCGGCTTCATTAGTCCAGTCTTCAGCTCTAGCTCTCTTTGGGGCACGAACTTGCAACTCCTGGTCCTCACTCATTTCAGAGGGAGCCTCCTCTTGTGGGGCATCCAAGGATGGAGCAGATACATTTCCATCAGGATGATGTCGTTTACAATTACCGAGCCAATGAGTCTCTACACCATTAGGAGTAGTGATCATAACATGTCGTCCTCTTACGGCTAGTACCGGAAACGGTCCTCGAAAGGTAGGAGCTAGTTTATGTACACGTTCAGTGAAAACATAGACTAACTCACCAGTCTTCAAGCCACTTTCATATTTTATGACAGGAGATGACCTCTCTCTTTGGGAAAGCCACTCTTTAACAAATATACCAAGACGTCGCTTACAGTGACTACTGACACTTTCAGCCACCCTCATTAAGTCCAACACAGAGTCTGGTCTCGTTAATACCAAGGAATCATCTGCTCCCTTCATGCATGGCATTGGAAGAATACGACCATAAAATAAAAGAGCAGGACAGATACCACTCTGTCCAATCTCACCGTGATTCACCAACCATTTCACCTGCTCCAATACCATCTCGTCAGACCAGTCAGAAACTCCATCACTGAGCACTAGTTTTCGTAGAGACTCTAAAATAATTCTATGACGTCGCTCATAATAACCTCCAGCTTGTGGGTGATTGCTTGGGTGTATATTCCAAGATATACCAGCATCTTTAGCCCACGTTTGTATAGCTCTAGACGAAAACTCGCCATCAGAGAAGCATACTGCAGAGGAAAAGCGTAGCTTCTCCGAGGTTGAAACCGTGCCAGAGTGTTGGTGTTACCCTCCTGAGCAGTTTCTGAACTCGAACCAGTCATATCAACAGAAAAAGACAATAAACACTTATCCTCACTTGAGTAACAGCACTGCTTACAGATACGCCCACGCTAAGCTTAAGGGACATCACGACACAATAGCTCTCAAATCACAACATCCTCCACCCTCCCTAAACACGAGGGGTCTTAGCAAAGGTCTCAGCAGTTTCTTCATCCAAAGATCTCGTTCTCTTACGTTTAGAGATAACGGACCTCTCAACTCTCATCTCACGATCAGCCGTCATAGCAATGGCACGAGTTTTCTCCCGAGACTGTCTAGCAGCATACCTAGATGGCCTCCCGGACTCGGTTAACGGAGCTTGACAACGGCGAAGATTACCAATATAATGCTCTTCCAAACCACGGTCGGTAGTCAAAATAGCTGAGCGCGTAGACAATGCACTAATAACGAATGGACCACGCCAGCAGCTCTCTAGTTTCGAGCTGCGGTTAGTATACACATAGACAGACATACCAACCTTCAAGTCATGGTTGACTTTGAGAACAGGTTTGGTATTCTCCCGCATATCCAACCAACAATTCATGAACTCGGCAACGACCTTCTTACGATTAGAATCCAGCTCGCCAGCAACTTGTAGGAGGTCTCGAAGATGTAAGGCATCTGTCGGCGTCTCGAACCCCTCCTTGAAGGTCTCAGTAACAGGAGCACGCATACAGGGCAACACAATCGGTCTTGAGAACATCAAAATCTGAGGACAGAGATTGGAATCTCCTATCTCTGAGTGATTGATCGTCCAACGAACATGAGCAAGAATAACAGGCTCACTCCAACGGTCTCCGGTGACACCAATCCATCTACGTAAGCTATCAACAACCATACGGTGGCGACGCTCATACCAACCACCACATTCACCATGATTCGGCCAACCGAAGGACCAACGAATTATACCATTCCTACTAGGAATTTCCTAGCGGACCAGTCAGCAATCTCTTTGCTACGAAACTCATTGTCACTTTGTACATACAAAGGAAAACCGTTGCGCAGACAAATGGTTGTTAAGGCCTTCAGGTACGAGCTATGTAACTGGTCTGTAACAACCTCAAAGTCCATATAACCACTGAAATAGCAACAAGCAGTTAGCAACATACCTCCTTGACCAACGTGAAGGACATCGATACCGATCTTCCGCCAAGGGGCCATATGACGATCAGGTGATCGAGTACCATGTGGGACTTTAACCCTGTTTGTATCATCCACCTTCTGGCATATTTCACAGGAGTTCTTTGCACGAACACATAAATAACCCATTTTAGGCCACCAAGCGAAGGATTGTAACCACCAACGGAGTTGTCGACCACTGACATGAACCTCTTTATGAACAGCATCAACAAGTTGGACACGCATTGACTTCGGTATGCATACTTGTTTTACCAAATTGCCCTCATAATCATATCGTAAGATACGGTAGAGAATCCCATCAATTATAGCAAAACCTTCTTTATCAAGAAATTGAGCACACTCAGGGCATTGTCTTTGCTCTTCTTTTACCACATCCAAATCCAGATAATCGGAATATAG
>JAAPAO010000251.1:0-46902 GCA_013115145.1 Perkinsus chesapeaki | reverse complement strand
GCAACCATCCTAACATAATGCCAGGTTCTTGTGTTGATGAAACTACTATTACGTCTCGGGATGACTTGCTACACGCCACTTGAGTTTTTTGTCATGAGTTTGCGGCATGGAGATATATAGATTGATTGTTAGTTTCAATATACTGCATGAATGATACAGTTCGACGGCTGTTTGCACGGAGACCGTTCTTAGCATTTGTATGGACCTCTGTTGCTCTAATACTATTATTAAGTCTAATAGGCAATACTGGCACTGGTAAAGTTGCTCTTATAGCAGTATTGGTAGCTTGGGTATTTGTACCATTTGCTGCATCTCGTTATCTATCATATCGTAAACAGGCAGCAAGAAATCGTCGTATTAAAGAGGCGGAGAAGATTAAAACTAATAATGCTAAGTTGAGGGCAGCTTCTTTATTGGATACAGTAGCAGTGGTAGAGGATAAACCTATTAATGAGACTACTTGTGCAATATGTCTACAAGATGACTCTATACCTGGTAAATGGGTTAAGTTAAAGGTATGTGATCATGAATTTCATGAATCCTGTATGAGAGAGGTTATAACACATGATGAATACGATAAATCAAGAGGCATGAATAGACATGGCTATAACGGAGCTCCTGTTGCGAGCAGCAGTTCATGTCCTTTATGTCGTGCACCTTTAATAAAAAAAGATAGGAAGAGTAGTATAGTATCATATAGTAATGAAGCTATTGTACGTTATTATCCCAGTAATAATTATACTACTAATGATAATAATACAAGTATACCAGCTGCAGCTGCTGCATTATATTTGGGTGTATAAGCAATAACTATAACGTTACTGCTTACTGCTTTCGACCATCCTCCTGCAACTTGTGTATATCTACCACCATATAGGGACTTACTCTGCCATATCCCCGGCTTTTTTTCGTATCTTCATCGAAGTTTCTTCGATATGTTTTGTTGATACTGTAAAGTACCTTTAAGTGGTTCTGATATATTACCACCTTAGTGGTCGCCATTATGTAACACTTACCATTAAGGTTACTATTGATCATCTCGTTATAGTTTCTCGTAACCTCATTCTATATCATTTATTGTGTTTAGTATCTCCTATGACTCCTCTAGTTTTCCGTTTTATTATGGTAAGACTATTACCCGAGCGGCATTATCGCCGCCAATATTGTCGGTTATACCATACAGATACAATACAGACCAAAGGACCAGCAGCAGCAGCGTCTAGTCATAATTGGAAATGGTTCTCTGGTCGTGGTAAAGACTATATTAATATATTATATAGGTTGGGTACACCACCAGTACGGCAGAAGGTTATATTAGGCATTATAGCAGGGGCTTTAGTAGCACGTGAATTGTGGAAGAATAAACAAGATAAACAACAACAGCAAGAGCAAGAGCAGCGGCAGCTGCAGTTGGAGCCTAGTACAGCATCACTTATCAGGGCACCAGCTCATATGTCTATATTACCGACATGGCAGATAATGGCATGGTCTGCTAGTAGGGATATTATGGTACCTGCTGGTAGTAGTAATAATACATTATCCAATACTGAAATATTATTACCTATTAATGAACTAGATCAAGACCTACCTAACCTAGAGAAGGTTGCTGTATCTGCTATACGATCATCGATTGTTGATGATGGGGTAACAGATAGCTTAATAGAAGATAATAAGATATCTGAAAGCAAGGAGGAGGAGAAGGCAGCTTATAGTGAAGTAAATGATAGTACTGTGGTAGATAGCGAAAAGCCGGTTCCTGTTGCGGCTGTTGCTGGCCTCAACTCTGCTGCTGCTGGTATCGGGGGACTATTGGATGGTTATGATATACCATCTACTTTACCATTACCAAAAAGAGTAGTATCATTATTAAGTGATGCGTTGGATATGGTTGATAATGAGATTAATGCTGATGATACGGATGGGTATTTAAAGAGTGATGGTTGGGTAAAGTTTGGTGATTTAGAAGAGGATGGTAGGTTTACATGTACTATATGGCGTAAGGCATTGGATAATAGTCCAACACCACAGTGGATGATGACTGGGGATATTGCTGTATCACCAGCACAGTTTCATGCACTTAATGTTGATATAGATAATAGGTCCACTTGGGATAGTACATTTGAAGGGGCTAAAAAGGTAGATGAAGGAGATGATGGTAGTAGTACATTAATATGGAAGGCTAAATGGCCATGGCCATTCTCACCAAGGCTTTATAGATATCGTCAAATACCATTGGTCTTACCAAATAATGATACTAGAGCAATGCTATCACTTGGGCTACAAGGAGGTGATGATAAGGAGGATGATGATGACAGTAGCAGTAGTTCAGTACGTGTTGAGGACTATATAAGCGTGTCGTGTGTTAAACCTAATGAGCAGCAGGAGGAAGAGCAGTCCTCACTGAAGAGTCGATATTGCCTTTATTATTATGAGGATCCTAAAGTTGGTAGGTCTATGCCTGCTTGGTTAGAGCGTAATGTAGCGGAATCTACTCTACCTAAAATGGTTAGTAATATAGTATCTGCGGTGGCTAAGTATCCAAATGATAGGCTGGAAAAATATAAAGATGTGGGACTGAAGAAATATACTATAAAAGGGGAGGATACTATTGATAATACTAGAACAGAAAATAAACACCGGTCTGCTGCAGCTGTTGCTGTTAGTAATGGTGGGAGGATTCGACCTCCTTACGCGACACCACTACTATATCAATGGCAACCATACTCCTGCTCCTCTACTGAGGAGAAGAAGCCTGCTACTCCAACAAGCTTGCCTTTTGTCTTTACACCATTAGACGTTGTTGTTAGATTGTATGAAATGACCATTTAGATTTGTGATACTACTGATCCTATTTATTAATGTAATATTCAAGTTTCATTTTCTTGGGATACTAGAGTGTTATTAGAGTTTAGGGTACATACACAGGTTCGATCCCTGGTTAAGACAACTGTATATTAGTGCTAAGTCGTTGTTGTTGTTATTGTTGTCCCTTGATATAATGAATGTGGATGCTATTAAAGAGAAGGTGAAGGAGGCACTTAAGGATAATCTTAAGATGGATACTGATGGTGGAAAGGATGATGGGGGTAGTATAAGTAATGATTTGGGGGAAGTTTGGTATGAACTATTTAGGCAATCCATGGGCTTGTGAGAAATCCACTGTTATACAAGAGACGCGTATCTTTAATAACACGCCTATTGATACGGTTAAGTGTTGTAAGCTTATTACTAAGGTAGTAGTGTTATTATTATTGATTTAGTATATATGTGTTGATGTTATTAGATATTATATCTTATATCACAAGGTGATGATTTCGATGGTTCAGAGCTTACTGATATGTTCTTTGGTATAACTAAACTATTTCAGAGTAATAATGTTAAATTACGAAGAATGGTTTATCTAGTATTAAAGAATCTACATCCTAGTGAAACAGAAGTAATAATAATAATATTATAAATAGCATATATGATAATGTTATTGCTATTGTTGTTGTTGTTGTTAAGGTTTTTATCGTAACATCATGTTTAACTAAAGATATGCAATCTAATAATGATTGTTATAGAGCTAATGCTATAAGAGTATTAAGCCGGATATTGGATCCTAATATGGCAGCTCAGGTTGATAGATATCTTAAATCAGGTAATAGCTTGGTGATACGTAGTACTATTTAATATAAGTTATTATTTATATTAGCTATTGTTGATAAATGTGCCTTTGTACAAAGTGCTGCATTAGTATGTGGTATGCAGCTTATGAATACTGTACCTGATCTTGTTAGAAGGTAGTAAGGGTAGTGTATCAATAGTGTTATGTAAATAATGATGTTATATTAGATGGGTATCAGAAGTACAGTCAGCAGCACAGAATACAAGCTCACCTATGGTACAGTATCATGCCTTAGCACTATTATATGACATTAAACGTAATAATAATAATACAAGTACTACTATCAGAGCATCTTTTATTATTATTAGGTAATGATCGTCTAGCCTTACAGAAGGTGTTAGGACAGTTTACTGCTGAAGGGCAGGCACCACCAAAGAGCCCCATGGCTGTCTGTTCCCTAATCCGTTATACTGGTAATGCCTAGTATTAATATGATGTATTATTAATGTTAGGTGCTGCATTGATAGCACATGATCAGGATATGATGGTAGAGAGGCAGCTCCTCAACTTTTTGAATACCTGTCTTCGACATAAGTCTGAGATGGTAGTAGTAGTATATAGTTTATGGTATTAATGCTACCTCTATAGGTTCAATTCGAAGCTGCTCGTGCCTTCTTCGAATTGGCTGATGTAGAGTTTAAAAGGAATCCTAGGCAAGCTGCATCAATGGCTAATCAGACTGTTATATGCAATGGGTAGTAATGATGCTATTAGTAGTAGTATTATTATTATATTTAGTGTATATGATATGTCATCAGCTATGGCTGTAATGCAAGTGTTATTAAACTCCCCTAAGCCGGTAGTGAGGTTTGCTGCTATTAGATGTCTTAATAATCTAGCTAAGACTCGTCCTGGTGTGGTATCAAGGTACTAAGGATGTGTTACTGTATAGTTATTATTAGTATATCTCTTATAGGTGTAATAGTGATATAGAGCCACTGTTGTCGGACTCTAACCGCAATATAGCTACATTGGCTCTAACTACATTACTAAAGACAGGCCAGGAGGCTAACATTGATAAGCTAGTTAAACAGATCCAAACCCTTATGAGTGGTAATAATAATAGTAGTAGTGGTGTAACCAAGAGAGGAGGTTGTTATAGTGGGTATTGTTAGATATATCAGATGTCTACAAGCTTGATATTGTACGTGCTATTAGAAGCCTTTGTATACAGTAATAGTATTATTATTATATAGTGATTATATTAGTAGCATCAGGTATCCATCAAAGCATCGTGTATTAATGGGGTTCCTATCATCTAGTTTAAGAGAAGAAGGATCACACGAGTTTAAGAAGGAATTGGTTGATACTATTATATTAGTTATTAACCAGGTAATACGACCATCTTCACTACCCATCATCATACTCTTTTATATAGGTTCCTTCAGCAACTGATCTAGGCCTTCTCCATTTGTGTGAGTTTATAGAAGACTGTGAGTATCCAGCCTTATGCTGTCGTGTATTAACATTCCTAGCTGGACATGTACCACTAACAGAGCATCCTGAGAAATATATAAGGTGCCACTATAACCATAATAGTCATTATCATTATTGTTGTTAGGTTTATATATAACCGTTTGATCCTAGAGAATGCAGTAGTTAGAGGTGCTGCTGTCGATGCTTTAGCTAAGATAGCATTAGCTGTACCATCTCTACGTGGGGATATTGTAACACTATTGGAGACTGCTGATAAGGATAATGATGATGAGGTAGTAGTATCATATGTATGTATTCATAGACGTCGTAGTACCTTTATAGGTTCGTGATCGTATACGTTTATATACCAATACTATTAAGGATAGTATGTCACCAGTAGGGTCAGAGTCTACTGAAGCAACTGAGGATTTAGAGGTCCTATTGACTGAGAAGGAGCTACCCTTCTCTATTGGTACTATATTACTATATTAAGTCCTATCTATATAGACTGTACTACTTAGATGCCCTATATGATAGTATGGTAGCCCAAATGTCTGATCCTAGTAAGTATGATACAGAGGTTGATACTAGCATCCTACCAACACCTGAGGCATATAGATCACAGATGAGAGAGGTAATATTATTGCTATTATTGCTATTATTCTTATGTTACATCTATAGATGGAAGTGGAGCGTCAACAGGCTATGGAGGCATCAGCAGCTGCTGCATCACAGGGAGCTATAGCTAAGATGGGTGCTGCTACCAAGACAGTTAGTGACAATGAAGCTAGTACTGGATCAGGACCTAGAGGTAATAGTAATAATAATGGACATCATTAATTACTGTGCTCTACAATAGGCTCTAGTGCAACTGCTGCTGCCGGGACTTATGGTGATGCACAGCAGGAGTTCTTAAATGCCTTATCACCATTGGTAATAGGGTTGTTACTAGGTTGGTAATTGATTAATATTGGTTTATAGATATCAGCATCTGAGTTGGGAGCACTACTACATTCTAGTAGAAGCCAGATGCTCACTGAACAGGAGGCTGAGTATAGGGTTAGAGCTAGGAAGCACATATTCAAGTCATATCTGGTAATAAGGGAGATGGTAGTAGTATAATAGGAGTGGTGGTGGTGATATAGGTAATAGAGTTTATTATTACCAATACATTAGAGGATATAGAGTTGGATAATATTACTATTAAACTAACTGGTGTAGAGGATACAGGCTTATTCCAAGAGATAGGGGAGCTTGGTATAGGAAGCCTTAGTTACGGTGATGTAATATAATACACAATATGGCCAGCTACTGTAGACCATGTTACTGGTATTATTAGACTGGATCTGCCTATGTAGTATTACAGAAGATGGATGGTGGTATACATTCGGCAAGGTTTGGAGCATGCCTTGAGTTTACTGTTAAAGAGGATGGTGATGATATTGGATATAAGGATGAGTATCCAGTTGAAGATGTAGAGGAAATATGGTATAATTAATATCGTTGTATCATGGTATATTAGGTTACTCTTACAATTGGTGATCATATATCACCTAGAGGATTACCAGCAGGACAGTTCCGTCAAGGCTGGGAGGCTATGCATGCTCAAGGTGGTGGAGAGACTACTGCTAAACATATATTAGGATATAAGACATTAGAACAGGCTATTAAAGGATTACAAACAACACTTAATTGTGAACCATGCGATGGCAGTGGTAGGTATATAACAACAATAACAAGGTTGTTATTATTATTAATATACAACACCACCTCGGTCTATTTAGGTGTTATTAGTGATGAGACTGCTGCTAGAGGGCATACACTATTATTATGTGGTACATTTGCTGGTAATAACTATTTATAGTATCATCATCAACTGTATCATTATTATTATTAGGTGGTATGACAGTATTAGTTAAATGCCTTCTTGGTATAGATCCATCTCGTGGATGCTTACTCAAGTTAAGTGTTAGAGCTAAGAGCCAAGCTGTCACTGAACTGGTGGCTAGAGCTATTGAGGATCAATAAGTAAAAAAGCAGCAACAGCAACAGTAGCAATACTACCCCCCCATTTTTACATAGTTTCGTGAGAGCCCTCTCCCCTGGGCTCATAGTATCCCTCTTAACCATTCACAGTTGTGTTAAGTATTGTTACATCATATGTTGAACTAGTGTCATTCTCCGGCGATGCTCTCTCGAGCGTTGCCACCTCTAAGCTGCTGCTACTGCTACCAGTATGTTATTGTAACCCCTATTATTGTAAGATCATCTCTACGTTTAAGAGGCATTGGTAGTAATAGAGGCATACACAGTGATGTAATATATATTATATATATACTAACAGGAGATGTGTAATGCTATTAGGCATCAAGTACTAGAGTTGTTGATGATTATGTTAAGTCATTATCACCTCATGATAAGCATTATTTAGGTGCTAGTCCTGTAGGGTTATTTAATAAGTAAGTACTACACTCTAATATCCCTCCTCCCCACTTCCTTTATATATCATAGCAGATCGGATACCTTCCTACCACGCCATATTGGTAGTGGTATAGATGATATAACTCAAATGTGTCAAGTAGCTGGAGCTAATACTCTTGAACAGCTTATTAAGGAGACTATACCAAGTAGGCTGTTGTAATCTAATAATACTGTACATGTTGATAACGTCGTATATAGGTCACATACTACGGGAGCCAGGATTCCTGACTAGTATTACTGATGCTAAGTCGGAAAGTGAGGCATTGGCTAAGTTTAGGGAAATGATGAAGAAGAATGATCTTTATAAGAACTTTATTGGCCAAGGGTTGGTGTTTGTTGTTGTTATTGTTGTTAGTACTATTATTATTGTAGATATCATGGTACTATAGTACCA
Organism: Perkinsus chesapeaki; assembly: GCA_013115145.1. NCBI lineage: Eukaryota > Perkinsozoa > Perkinsida > Perkinsidae > Perkinsus > Perkinsus chesapeaki. Next base: position 38,944 of record JAAPAO010000251.1, on the reverse strand, counting down.
GCTGCTATATTACGTAACTTAGCTGAGAATCCAGCATGGTATACTAGTTATACACCATACCAGGCTGAGATATCACAAGGTAAGGGTAATGATAATAAATATTAATATAGTATCATTGATAGGTCGATTGGAATGCCTACTTATATTCCAAACAGTAGTATCTGAACTAACTGGTCTACCAGTAGCTAACTGTTCACTATTGGATGAAGCTACAGCAGCAGCTGAGGCTGTTACTATGATACAAAGGGGTAATATATAGCGTTATTAGTGGGAAATATGGTATTAATAATAGGTATTGGTAATACTATACGTAAAGTAATGTTCCTATCTGATACCATGAATCCCCAGACTATAGAGGTTGTTAAGACTCGTGCTCGATGGGCTGGCATTCCCATAGAAATTGGGGATATTGATACGTTTGACTTCACCAGAAAGGACCTTATTGGTGCTTTTGTACAGTACCCAGACACTCGCGGTACTATACGTGATTACAGCTTCATCGCTGATGCCTTAAAAGAAGGCGGTAGCGGTGGTGGTACTTTAGCTGTTGCTGCCGATCCTTTGGCACTAACTGTATGCAAGCCCCCTAGTGATATGGGGGCTGACGTAGTTGTTGGTAGTATGCAAAGGTTTGGTGTACCGATGTGGTATGGTGGACCAGCTGCTGGTTATCTAGCTACTACTACATCTAATACAAGGCGTATGGCTGGTAGATTAGTAGGTATATCAGAAGATGCCGAAGGTAACCCGGCATATAGGTTAACATTACAGACGAGAGAGCAACATATAAGGTAAGGAGGAGGCGATAGTGATATATGTTATACTGCTGCTGCTGCTGCTGCTGTTGTTGATAGGTTAAATAAAGCAACATCTAATGTATGTACAGCACAGGCATTATTAGCTAATATGAGTGCTATGTATGCTGTATATCATGGACCATCGGGTTTATCACGTATAGCTAGTAGGGTACATGCTTTAGGACAGGTCTTTGTTAAGGGGTTATATGATATAGATGTAGGGAAAGTATGGTATGAAGCTGCTGCTAGTAGTAATGTTAGTGATAGGTTGCTGTCACCACTCCTGATATGTTTTTTGATTGTGTTACTATGAGATTTGATACACCTGATAAGGCATCATCTGTTATGAATGCAGCATTAGATGGTGGTATGAATCTAAGGTTAGTTGATAATACTACAGTATCAGTATCATTTGATGAGACACATACACTACAGGATGTACAGGCTTTATTACAGGTTAGTAATACTAATACCTAGTTAATGTTATCATCTACCATTATAGGCTGTAGCTGCTGGTACTGGCAAACACTTTACTGGTACAGTTAGTGGTTACGAGAATGAACTAGGTTTAATGCCAGAGTCAATGCGACGTACTAAACCTTATATGACACAGAAGGTATTGTAGTGTACACACTGTACTGTTGTTATTATGTATGGTGTAGATATTCAATACGATAGTAACTGAGACTGAACTTATGCGTTATCTTTACCATCTACAAAGCAAGGTAGGTAGTTGTTAGTACCTCTAGTGTGGTGTAGTGTTGATGTTAGGATATATCACTTACTAAATCTATGATAACACTTGGTTCATGTACTATGAAGCTCAACTCATCAACATCTATGTATACTATAGTACAGTAATAATAATAAGTCTATAAGTTATACAAAGTAATATTCCCTAGGGAGGAGGTTACTGCACCACATCCCTTTACACCATTAAACCAGATGAAGGGTTATGCTACCTTATTAAGGTCACTTGAGAAGAGCCTAGAAGAGGTATTATTAAATAAGACCATGCTGCTGCTATTCATTATTATTGTTGGTGTATACTGTACTGCTGTAGATCACCGGGTTCGCTGTATGTTCATTACAGCCTTGCAGTGGTGCACAGGGTGAGTATGCTGGGTTATTAGCTATAAGACAATATCATGAATCTAGAGGTACAATTTATTAACTTGTAGTAGTATAAAGGGGGTTAGGTGATATCCAACGTACTGTATGTTTAATACCAAGATCGGCCCATGGTACTAATCCAGCATCAGCAGCTATGATGGGATTTGAGATAGTATGGCTTGATGATGATGGTTAGTTAATAGTGTTATTGTATTATTATTAGTTATAATAACAGGTCCTAATGGTATGGATATTGATGCTTTAGATAGGATATGTAATGATGTTGGTGATAGACTTGGTGCATTAATGATAACATATCCAAGTACTAGAGGAGTATTTGAAACCCATATAAAAGCAATATGTGATACTGTACATAAATATGGTGGACAAGTATATATGGATGGTGCTAATATGAATGCACAACTTGCTCTTACTTCACCAGGGACAATAGGTATTACCTTACACCGCCAGCAGTAGTGTTAGGTGTCTATGGTATTATCTTTTAGGTGCTGATGTTTGCCATCTTAACCTTCATAAGACGTTTTCCATTCCCCATGGTGGTGGAGGTCCTGGTATGGGACCAATCTGCGCTGCTGAACATTTACGGTAATATTAATCAACACCTCGATAATCGTATAACCTCTCCCTCTCCTCTTATTAGTCCATTTATGCCATCACATCCTGTTATATCAACTGGTAGTGATATTAACATTGCTGGTACTGTTAATGCAGCACCTTATGGTCAAGCTGGTATAGCATCAATACCATGGATATTTATTAATATGCTTGGGGAAGAAGGGCTCAGAGCTAGTGCTGAAATAGCTATATTAAATGCTAATTATATGGCTGCACGATTAAAGGTAAGATAGTGTAGTCTTATTGGCTGCTAGTTGAAGTTGTTGTTATATAGGATCATTATCCCCTCATGCATGTTAATGGTAATGGTAGATGCAGTCATGAGTTTATTATTGATATATCAGATATACGTAAACATACTGGTGTAAGTAGTATTGTATTAGTTATTATAATAATAGTGTTGTTGTTGTTATTAGGTTGTAGAGGAGGATATTGCTAAAAGGCTTATGGACTATGGATTTCATGCACCTACTATGAGTTGGCCAGTACATCATTCTTTAATGATAGAACCTACTGAAAGTGAAAGTAAAGATGAATTGGATAGGTAATACTTGTATTATTAGTATTGGTAATATAACTATGCATTGTTATTAGGTTTTGTGATGCATTAATACAGATTAAACATGAGATTGATAGTATAGCTGATGGAGTATATGATTTAAAGGATAATCCATTAAAGAATGCTCCACATACACAAGACATGGTTACAGCTGATAATTGGGAACATTGGTAGATGAGCTACTAGCTATTAGATATGCTATATTATACTGTATTATCAGTTACTCTAGAGATGTAGCAGCATTCCCTTTACCATGGGTTAAAGCACGAGGGAAGTTCTGGCCAAGTTGTGCAAGAGTTAATAATATACTTGGTGATAGGAAACTAATACTTAAAATAGCATAAACGATCATATCCTCCTTCCCAGCCTTAATGTGTCTGTTAAAAGTTTTTATATCCATCATCACATGCTGCCATTGTAATAAGTATTGTGTTAAAGAGTCATGAACTCGGACATAGACTCCTTTTATACATAGGGAGGAATTAATGACAGATTACTGCCCTAGAGCCCAAGGCAATGAGGAGGAATGATAATCATATTGGGACCTTTCCTCATCCAATCGGGAGAAAACCGTTAGCATGAAGCCATCGACTTGCTAAGTGCTTCCATCCCCTTCAACTTCTCCTAATTTTTGGTATTTGAAGTCTTTTGTAATGATGTTAGGGCAACTTGGTGTAGCATAACACAACTCGGTAAGAGCGTAAAGGAAGCTTATCAATATAACTGAGTAGAGTAGGCTCAGAGGCTTTTAGCCTTATGCTTGTTGTTATTGTTTGATATTTGTGTTGATCTAAATACTAATGTACCACACATCACAACTATAAATGCAAGTGTTAGTGTACCAACATATATTTTAGACCATTTCATAACCTCTATAGGAGGTAGTATCATACGCCATACCTCACTAATGGCTCTACGTAATCGTGGTATGTACCTAGTATAAAGAATGGTTTATTATACTACCACTATAGTAGAAATACTACTTTGAGTAATCAATGTCATTAGTGTTATTATCGGGCATGAGTGGTATAATAGAACTAAAATAAACATCACTAATTAAGGTGTGTTACTGCCTTACCTCAAATCTACAGTATTATCCCATTGCACTAGTCCAAAGACGTCCTAATAAATTAGTGAGGATATGAAGTTGTGAGGTAGTTACAATAGCTGCTGCTTACTGGTAATATCCGTAATGCTAGATCAATCTCAGCAAATATAGTGATAAATCGTGGTATAATAGCACACTCTACTGCAGTATACATTGACCGTAGATAACGTGTCTCAGAATCTAATCCAGTTGTAGTTCGACCATCATCACCAGTTAACAACCATTGTTGAACAACCTAATAGTGGAGATAAGTCATCATACTTCTTCTACTACGTGTTGTTATCCTTACACCAGGGAACATAGCATATGTCCTATAGTCTGTTGTAATAATAACCATAGCCCATGGTAAGAAGTTATATAGCAAAGAGCCAATTGATGAGATTGGTAAGGGTGTTGTTGACGGGGCAAAAAGTAATGGTAATACCTATTTAATAATAAAAAGAAGTATCACAGTAATATACCCACCATAGGGCCTAAGAAGGCAACGTATCGACTAATAGTAGTCTTCAGCGATGGTTTATTTCCCTCTGGACTAGCTACTGCTGCTGCTGATGATGGTGGTGGATGATTAACACATATAGAGTTGCAGATATCCCTAATGTATTCTGTTTCATCGCCCCCTGTTATCCAATTATATAATAGTTCTGTACCTATTTAAGTTATAAGTTACCAATATAATAGCCATACTTTACTACTCCTTTTAGCTGGTCCTACTACTGTATATACTCCCATTAATAAGCCTATATACAGTACGAGATACCTAGTATAATATTGATAAGGTATCTCATAACAGGGTATATTTACTATTACACTATAGCACGTATTATAGATAGAGCAGTGGTAAGACCAAGGTCTGTAATGAAACCCTGTTGAGTAACATCCAATGATATTTTAGGGTTAGGAGGTTCGATGCCGAATAGGGTAGACCTTATAGTGGTGTTAAGAGTATAACAGTGTAAAACTACTTAATGGTTCTATTACGTATTAAAGCATGCTATTGGTGTTATTATTAAAGCTGTTAGTAATGCTGCAACTTGATTATTATCACTAGACCTTGCAGCACGCCATGAACTTAAGATAACCTAAGCAAATAGGATGACGATATGATGATGATGATATTACAGGGAATGCTGTACACATAACTGCACCAATAAAGAAGGGGGAGTAGGCATCTCGTTGACCCTAATACATTATATAATAATATAGTAATTATTGTTATTACTGTGATAAATCTAGTTAATGTAACTATTCCCAATGATACCCCTAATGCCATAGGTGTGAATAATAGTACCTGGAAGGTCATTACAAACCGATAACGCAATAAAATGGATAAATTCGTATTTTTCGATTTCTCACTAAATACTGAGTTAAATTCGGGTTTGTTGCTGAGTTAAATGGCTAAGTGAGATGGGGATTATTAGATTCTCCATATCCTGGAAAATCTAAATTGAATTTTTCTCATCCATGAAGACAAAGTTCTCGACCTTAGTGATGACGAATGTATATAAAAAGAACAACTTTCGTCAAATCCCAGGTGGTATCTCCGCCCTCGTTTTTGAGGGGTTTTGGTAGCTTAACTGTAGGAGTGTTGCAATATAAAGCTTACCTCCAATGAGTAGAAGTATGGTAATTGCTCTATACCACGTCCAGGAGAGGACCCTGTTGTAACATCACATAGTTGACCAAGTTGGGTAAGCTTTACAGATCCAGTTCGCTGATCTTTATGATATACCAATAACGATGCTCTAAGTAGATATGTAATATAGTAATGAAAGATATCATCACCTACGGTTTAAGGCTGACATTCATCCACCAATTCCTCCTTTTAATAGTCGCGTTATAAATAATAAATAATGTTAATAGTAATGCTAATGTATCGGTATCGAAAAGTGTAGCATTATTATTAGCCATTATTACCAAATACACTGTAGTCACGTAGTTGTATTTAAGGCGGCACCCATTACAGTAATAATTAATGTTTAACCCCTCCTCCTCCCACCATGCTACTGTCCTATTATTCTGGCTATTGCATTTACTACCCAAACTACCTTAGTATAACAAGGTGCTCTCCTTACCTATTGTTAGCATACCTTACCTAGTACTACTAAACCCAATATAAAAGTATTAAAGGAAATAATGATGCATTAGCAATGTTAAACGTAAATGAGGTTGCTTCAATTTGTAGGTGGTTTATTAGGAAAACTTGCCCATTGACTCGGTGGCCATACTTTAGCTCTTACTCTACCTTTTAATAATGCTTCTGGTACTGGACCATATGCTCTGGAATCCAATGATTTATCCTATAACACCACCAGTAACAACAACATGATCAATACTATTCATTATTATCACCCATATTACTGGATTATCCCCTAATAACCATACATGTCCTGGTGGTATGCGGAAATGTACTTCCTTACCATGCCGATGAATAGGAACAGTATCACCTAAAAACAAAGAGAGTAAGGTAAGACACATTAGTGTTATATAGTACCTGGTAAGCCAGCTATCCTTTTACATATTTGATGTCCTCCATGTGGTGCTGTAGCTATAATAACATCACCATTATTATAACCCTTTAATCTAGGTAATACCTAATAATATATATGGTATGAAATATGACATTATATACCTTATCATAGAATAATACACATCCTTCAGATCTTATACTAGGTTCCATACTACCACCCTGTGTTGTTGAAAAATCAAATATATATTCCTGTGTACAGTGTAACAAGCCAGCAAATTGTATCCATTTCCATCCATATAATAATGCCTCTTTAAACCCTCCTCCTCCACCACCGCTACTAATGGATACTGTAGCCATTAACAACAGCAACAACTAAAACGCTTAAGATGTAGTTCAACAACAAAGCTTTCGATTCGAAGAAGAGGTGCGTCGTCGTAAGATGCTCATTTCACGCGCGCCACGAAATATTATTGGCTCGCTTCCCCAGGATGATAGCAACTCCCGATGTTCATTAAACCAATTCTGGGATTCATAATCGATTCCAGCATTTTGTTTTTATGTGTAAAAAGCAGTTCTGGAATCGATTCTGAATTCCTAAATTAGTTAATTGAACGACCCCACTACGGTGATGCTGTGGTTAATGATAAGTATCAGTTATTATTCTATGTCATCATCATCATCATCAAATGATGTTAATAGTAGAATAGATAAATTAGAATCATCATTATCACGTATGGAGACTATGATGGCTATGTTCCTACAACAACAAGGAAGAGGAGTAGTAGGAGAAGGACAGGGGCCAGATCTTAATACCAGCATACGAGTAGAAGGAAAGGAGGCTAATAGTGTTGAAGTGGAGGTAATCTAAGGACGTATAGGGGATAGTATCAAAGGTTAGGCAGGTAATAGATAAACAAGATGGTAAGAAGAAGGTTATGGGTAGTAAAAGGAAATTAACACCAACCAAAACAGAGATGACAACACCTAAAGTTAAACGAACAGGAGGAGGGAAAAAGAAAGTTATAAGGAGAGGAGAGGATGGAGACTATATTATAGGTTATAATAGGGATGTGTAACTATACTACTACAGAGTATTCAGATAGTAATAATAATAGTAAAGCATCTACACCAATAGTAGGGAATAGTACGGCTCCAAGACGGGGGAGAAATAATATTACATTGTTAACTTGTGATGATGATGATGTAATATTAATGATAGACACTTATTATGAATGTTAGTATCTTAGGTAGATATGAATGATATAGAAACATTAGATAGTATTAGAATAGAAGAGTGTGATGGTGGTGTTAATACACCATCAGCAGCAGCAGCAGGAGGAGTAAAGGATGATGATAAAGAAGGAGAAGAGCACAACTTTATACCATCATTGGCTTATCCATGGCCTAGTACATTAGATGATGCTATGGTAACATTAAAGGAATGTAATGCTAGATTATTGAATGATAATAATAATATATCATGGGTAACATGGGACGATATAAAAGGAAAGGAAGAAGAAGGTCAACGGCAAGAAGAAGAAGGAGACCTGTCACCAGTGGGACCAATTACAACAGCAGTAGTAGTTGCTGATGACAGAGATGAGAAAATTGCCGAACCGAAGGTGGAGGTAAAAAAGGATGTACAACTGGAGGAGACACAAGCGTTGGAAAAAGAGGATGAAGAGGTATCACTTGGTATGATATTCCCTGATGATGATGATGATGATGATGGTGATAAGGGATATACTAGTTTATCTATAACACCAACAACGACGCGAGCTATAGTGGACAATGATAAGGAAGGGGGCAATATAAGTAGTGGGAAGAGAAGGGCAAGGGGGGAGGGAGCAGAGGAGGAGAAGGCAATACCACAGCAGTCATCATCATCACAACCAACATGCGCAGCAGGGGAAGCAGCAGTTACTGCAAAGGACAGGAAGAAGGAATGGTTCCAATCATTATATAAGAGTAGAGGTAATAAGGGTTAATACAGTAGTCGTATTAAGGACGATAGTTGTTGTTGCTGTTGTTAAGGTGCTAAAGTAGCTGCATGTCGGTATTATGCTAGAGGTATATGTGATAAAGGGGATGACTGTGAATATAGTCATGATACTAAAGCAATAAGTGAATTAAGGAAAGTATTATATACTACTGCATCAGCAGTACCTTGTAAATATTATATAATATATGGTAACACATGTACCAAAGGACAACAATGCACTTATTCACATAATGTTGAGGGATTTCCATGTAAGATTATTAGTACATTGTGGTATAGTGGTGGTGTTTGGCATTATAGGTGTTAGAGAGTCTATTACCGGTAGCTGTTATAATAGTGGATGCTGCCCAATGCAACATTATACAGTAGATGTTAGAAGAACTGAGGTATATAAAATGATGATAATGGATATTTATTCAACATTTATTAAAGAAAGGATAGATAATGGTGACGAAAAGGTAGTAACGAAAGGTATCTTTATATACCTTAGACTATTATTATAGGTTATATCATTATGGCAACGATACTTTACTGATAATATAATGTCCGATAGTGCAATAAAAAGGAACTTTGATGATATTAATTCATATGTAGTTTATCGTACAGCATCATCATCATCATCATCACTCTCATAACAACCATTCCTAATCATTCTTACGTTGACTAAGACTTGCAATAATATTTGAATTTCATTATTATTATAATATATAGTGTTAATATTAATATTATATCTTACCGGTTACCATCCCCCATGGTTACAACCCCTTCACCAACAGGCGTCACTGCTGCTGCTACTACTATATCCGACTCTAGAGCTGCTGCTGGTGCGGGTGGTGATGTAGCTCCAGCTAAGAGACCAAGGATATCAAAGGCATTGGATAAGGTTAATAAAGCAATGGAAAAGAAATGTCCTTATCTTGGTAATAATAAGGGGTAGAGGGTGGGGTGGTGTACCTAATGATTAGGTACGGTTAATCGTAATATGTTGGATTTTGATTTCGAGAAGGTATGTAGTGTAACTTTATCAAATCAGAATGTATATGCATGTCTGGTATGTGGTAAATATTATAGTGGTAGAGGTCAAGGTACGTGTGCATATACACATGCTTTAGAAAAGAAACATTACGTATTTATTAACTTGAAGGATACTAAAGTGTAATATATATAATAATAATTAAATAACAGTAGTATTAATATAGATATTGTATCCCTGATGGTTATGAGATTATTGATGCATCGTTAGATGATATAAGATATAATCTTAACCCTACTTTTACAACGGATATGTTAAATAGTACAACTGATAAATGTAATAATGTCGTGATGATTATTATTATTATTGATAGTAATGTATTATTCAGCTACGGCACTTGGGTTTACACTAGATGGTCGACCATTCTTACCTGGATGTGTTGGTCTTAATGCAATTAGTGGTGGTACTGATTATTTAAATGTTATAGTACAGATCTTACAACAGGTATTATGAATACTAGTAATATTAAAATGTAGTAATAATGAGAATGTATCAGGTTGTACCATTAAGGAATGCCTTATTAACTAAGAAACAAGATTTAGATGCAAGTCGTACAGATGTAACAGAGGCATTAGCTGAACTATTTAGGAAGACATATAACGCTAAGAACTTTAAGGTGATAATAAGGAGATCAATAGTAATAAATACGGATAATGATATCCATTATTAGGGTGTTGTATCACCACATGAGTTCCTACAAGTTGTCAGCCTTAAGAGCAAGAAACATTTCTTTACATCACAGGTAGGAAGAGGTCAGTGAAGTACATAAATGAATGTTAACGTGTTAGAGAGACCCTGCTGAGTTCTTAACTTGGCTTTTAAACCATCTACGGTTGCCACACAAGATGATTAATAAGATATTCAAAGGTAATAGTAATAATACTATTAGTGATGAAGTACTTAATAGTTGTATAGGTGAGATATTGGTAAAGACATGTAGGAACCTTGATAGTCAAGCAGCTGGTGATGTATGGGAAGAGACTACATCAGTAATAACACACATGATAATAATACCTGAGTAGGTATGGTAATTATGATAATCAGGACTTCCTTACCCTCACTCTCGATTTACCTGATGCCCCACTATTCAAGGATACACAGGAGTTCATACCCCAGGTAAAGTGGTTAAATGCTTGTTGTTAATGTAAAGCCAGCATGGTGTCGTGGATTAGGTACCGATGATATCATTACTTGATAAATTCAATGGTGAGACTATAGTAGAAGATCTAATGCATCGACAGGTAGGAGGATATGTAAAGGAAAAGGGGGGGATGAACTAGCCTACTTTCAGTTACGTAAGTATTCCATTAAGCGCTTACCTCCTTATCTTGTATTCGTTACTAAGAGGTAATTATTAACAGTGTATTACTTGATGATAGTATCCAGCTGTTTTAAGGTTTAAGAAGAATAACTTCACAGTTGAAAAGAATCCTACGTTGGTTCGATTCCCTCTGAAAGGCCTTGATATGAAAGATTGGGTACATCCAAGTTGGCATAATATTAATAATCATACAAAGTAGTAAAGTGAAAGTCTCTGTGATATGTTCCTTTTTATGAGCTTCATGTCATTTAGATATGACCTTGTAGGGTTGGTGTCACATTCTGGTCAAGCAGAGGCAGGTATGGGTGTTTATAAGGCATATGTTCTACACTCAAGTAGTCAACAACAACATAAACAAAAACAATAATAATAATATTATCTCAATATATTAATAGGAACGAATCAATGGCAAGAAACACACGACCTAAATGTTGCTCCTATACTACCACAGAGTGTAGCCCTTATGGAAACCTACATACAGGTATCACATTGATACCTGTATCACTATCGCCATTCTATGCACTTTAATTAATATTATCAGGTCTATCAACGAGAGGATGTCGAATCAGATGGTACCTTCACAGATAACGTTGTATTAGCAAAACCCGGCGAAGAGGAAGAGGACATCTTTGGTGGTGAGTAGTTATGGAAATACTGTTCTAGAGTTTCAAGGCTTTTTCCTTAGTTGGCGACGAGAATATGAAGGACCGAGACCTTGCGCTTGCCGGTATCGAAATCGGTTAAATCACGTTTTCAGGATCTTAAAATATATCCGAATGAATAATAGCTTTGAGTTGAGTAACATAAGTAACGGTGTAGACGACAGTCATACTCACAGATATATTAAAAATCATACAATCTATGTATGCGGACCCAATTTGTTATACGTAGAGTAAATCAGCGAGTAGGGAGAGTGAACTGCGTGTGCCTATATTTGCGTGAACATGCACCTAGACTATTAACTCATGCGCTAGATTATCAACGGTCCGACACTGACAGGATAAATGTGATGTCTCTGATTGTTCCGCAATGTTTGATGACTTTTTGATATCAACACAACATTATGAACATGGCTAAAGCCGGTAAATTATTTAGTAGACCTCTTCTTCGAGGTTATCCCAAATATGACAGATCATAATGGACTGTAAAAATGTCGAATGTAGAATCGTTACTCATCCTTTTTAGCTTCCTCCTCAGACTTCGTAACTACCCAGAAGGAACTGCACTCGTGGGTCTCTACTCCTGACAACTTTCTCAGAATATCAAAATCTTTTGATTCTTGTTTATGTGGCCACGGTGAAACCTAGTGAACAGCAGCACATGGGCTCATCTGGTAATAAACCCTCCCAACCTGCTCAATCCATTTTCGGAGAGATGATGATTCTTTTGCCTGACCATGTGCATTGTTGCCGTTGACCTGAGTTAGCACTACACTTATTAATATTGTTGGAATACTCATCACCTTCTGACCATCTTCATTTATTATTATATCAGAAATAGGGAAAACTTCTCGTTTATCCGAGCTGACAAGGGCATCGATACCAAACTTATTTAAAATACGTATACTTCGTTCAATAACCTGCATTATCCAATTACATTAACAAGTGTTATATACACGTACTTTCCATTCTGACTCAGCCATAACATCATCATCATTCTCATTGCACTTTTCTTTATCATTCCCTTCTTCGTCTCCATCATATAGCCCTAACTCTTCTAATAAGGGGACTCTATGAGTTATTATTGATGATGCCGGTGGCGGAGGTGCTGTAGCAGCGGACTACAGACGAGTGTTGAGCTCTTCAAATAATATTATATAAACATTTCCTTACTTTTGGTGAATGTGCTGCTGCTGCTTCATGCTTTGGGTCAGAGATCTTCTGGGACTTCGAAGCTGGTTCTATATTTTCAATGGCTAACGAAGAGGTGTCCTAAACAGTTGTTAAAATGGAGACTCCATCCATAATCACCAGCACCACCTCATTGTTGGAGTCACGTCCTCTTTTAAGATTTCTGCTGCTGCTGCTGTTACCAGATATACACGGTGGTTGGCGTGTAGAAGGAATGGACGAACGATGAAAGACCATTGAACGTGGGACCCTAAAACGAACAACAAGACTATCGTTATTTCTATTCGATTATACCAATACGTACTTCTCAACCTTTCCTGTGCCCCTCTTTGAGAAGGTAACCGATACAAAATTTGTATTGTCGGTCGAGGTTCGGTCACCCTTACCACCAGCAGCAGCCGAAGGCATCTAATACAATAGATGTATCAGAAATAGTCGTAAGGGTTATACTACGTCATTATTATCATCGTCAGTAGCAGCAACAATGGCTAAATGAAATTGTTGTCCTTTAGTACCGGGTGATAGTGCATATACTTTATCCCCTTTCCTAATAATAAGAATATGTCTAGATTGATAGAATGTGAAGATCCTCCTACAACCCTACTACTACCTGAAGCGTTCACGTCCTTTGCTCTCTAGTTTATATTTCCCCTCTTTTTCTTGTTCTTCTTCTTCTTCTACTCCCCCTGTATCTCCTATAAGAGTGTTAGATAGTACCGAGCCAGCCTCTACATCCTCTTCTTCCATAACCTTCATTATCTCTTTATCAGGAGAGTATGATAATGTAAGGGTATATGTAGATGATGGGTTATGAGCACATAACGCTGTATTATCACCATCATCACCATGCTCATCGTCTTTAATACCGGGTACCTCGGACTTGGGCACTCCTTCTTGTTCTTGTTGTTGTTGAGGTGAGTTATCTACTAGTTTATGGCAATCCAGCACTTGAACTAATGTATATGAATAACCATTATTAATACTTGCTAGGATCTGCAATAAGAAGAAGGATCCTATTGCCACACAGTAATGATGCTCAGGCTGCTGCTGCTGCTTACTAGATCACCGGATTTCAAGCCAGTATTGATCTTGCTGTCTATGTTACTCAACTGCTGGTGCTGCTGCTGTTGCCGCTGTTGCATATTGTTATCTTTAGGAAATGTATTAGAGTCATGTGCTTGATAATGAACTGGAGTAGGATATGATGAGAGTGGTCGACGTGATGGTACATACTAAAATATTAATATATATTATATATAATATTTATTATTATTACATATGGTGCTATTATCCTCATATTTTCTCTAAAAACTGCCCATTGATTACCCATAGCTTTACTACTCCCCCCACCACCACCACCACTTAATCCATTATCATTACTATTTACCATTCCTGCTGCTGCTGCGGATGATGATGATGCTGATGCTGAATGATGAGTTTGATTGTGACTAGGTAGGGTGGGACTGTCTACTAGAGTAACTCTATATTTGCAGGTTTTTTGATCATACCTATCAATCATCATCATAATACACAGTAAATAATAATCCCTTTTTATTATTACCCTTCTACTACTGCTCTTTGACTTGATGGTAAATAAGGTATACTTTGTAGTATAACTAATTGTCCTTTAACTAGATCTATCTCATGTGGTGGTAACATTAATGGGTTCACAGCAGCAGCAGCATCAGAGGTGGGGGCATCAGCAGTGCCAGATGCCTGCTGAGTTGATGATGATGATGCCTGGGTGTAATAAGAATGATTAATAATCAATTATGATACCTCACTACTACTTCTTGTGGTGGTGGTAATGGTATACCAATAGATTCCTCACATTTCCCCTCATCCCTTTCAACATCCTCGTTATCATCATCATCCTCCTCCTTTGTAACTTGCTCATCATCATTATCAACAACATCGTCGTATACCTCGTTGTTCTTGTCATTACGTTTATTCCCTCTTTTGTGTCGGCTCGCAGCATCAGCTGCAGGAGCAGCACCAGTAGTAGCACTACGAGTGGACCTATTAGCCCTCCTTGAACCTACTATCGATATTATCATAAGTTATACTAAGTAATACTACTACTACTACGAGCACTCCCTTCATCTGGTGGTGTAGATAAGGAGGAGGATGATGATGATGCACGAGACGATGCAGGTATCGGCATTGGTGCTACCGGTACCAAAAAAGCGGCTTAAAGCCTGATAAAAAGGGCGGTGATAATGATGGCGATGGCGATGTTAAAATGAACCCTCAAATACAGAGAACAACAACAGACGACTATGGACATGGAAACTATATAGGCCACCCGGTAGACATGCTGCTGCTGCTGGTAGTTATGATGATAACTATAACTACATATGCATGTAATCAAGGTATACTTCATATAATAATACTCTATTAATCCTAAGGTAATAATAATAGTGTAAAATGCTGCTGATGCCGATGCTGATGTTGTTGATATTATTATATATTACTACCATAACATAAGTAATCCTATTATTAGTGTAATCTGAATGGTAGGGTTATGTAACCATTGTGACCATGTAGCTGTACCTAATATCATAATAACAACAATTACCAATAGCAGCAGGAGCAACAGCCCATCATAATAATAACAAGCACCCATCATTGTCTTCTTATAATATAATGCCTCCGCTAAATGAATATGTCCATATTTATGAGCTAAAGTTATAGCAGTATGTTTAAAGTTAGGGCCACCACCTAATAATAATAATATCTATTATACAGTATAGCTTCCTTCTACTATTACGTTTATTAATATGATCAGCTCCCCCATATTGAAATAAATGCATACATGTCGACATATTACCCTTTTTAGCAGCTACATGTAAAGGTGTAACTATATAATAACCTATTAATTACTATGATCATATAGTACAGTTATTAGGTGGAGGTTGAGATAACAATAGTTCAGGTGCCCTATCTATTATCCAGTCTATTGTATCTAATAACCTATTACTACTACTATATAATACTAGTCCTACTACTACCTGTTATTGTATCCTCATCAGCTGCAAAGGTATGTAATACTGTCTCTGATGTTTTAGGAGTGACATGCATTATATCACCACCGTATTTTAGTAATGAGTTTAATATCTTATCAATGTATATATTATCCCTAGTATAACGGTATTACTGTAGTAGGTCCTGGCCCTCCATAATGTATAGGTGTACGTCCATAGTCATCCTCAACATTAACATTAGCTCCAGCTCTTAATAACATCTCACATGATTTTACTAGTCCATACCGTACTGCTATATGAAGGGGTGTTTCCTCATCCTCCCCTTCTTTCTAAATAATATCATTATCATACTACTACTGGCAATTTTCGTACCATACTTTTATATTAGGATCAGCTTTTGATAGTAGTAGTGCTCTAACAAGCACTTCATCCCCAGCCTCTAATGCTGTAAATAATGGTAAATGATGATTTAATGATGATGATTCAGATGCCTAACCTGTATATTACTATTATTATCATTATAACTATTACTTTATTAGGATCAGCCTTAGCATCTAATAATAGTTGTACATTATGTAGTCTACCACCGGCTTTAAGATCGTCTAGTCCACTACTACTATTATCCAACATTGGATTAGCCTCCTCAATTGCTAACTGTAATAATGTACCTTATTATACTATACAGTACTATACAGCAGCATCATCATTATTGGTAAATCACTGCTACCACCACCCATACCCATTATACTACGTCTTTTCCCTTTAGGTTCATCTGACCATGCATTAGGATTAGCTCCAGCTGCTAATATAGCTTCTAACATATCACTAATTGAACACTCTGTAGATGATGATGATGTTGATTTATTATCCATTATATTATGATAACATTAACCTACCCAACCTTATCATACCACCCCCCTCCCTATTATAACGTGCTGCACTAGCAGACTTAAGAAACGTAAGTTGGTATAGGAACTGGAGGAGAAGAAGGCGGTGGAGGAAGAAGAAGAGGAGGTGTAAGACAGCAGTACTATGTTACATACAAAGTGAAGAAGCAATAGTTCAACGTTATCAATATCGTGGGGTGGGGGTGCTGTTTGATAATATACGTTATTTAATCCTCCTCCTCCTCCTTCTCCTTAATACAGTCTTCGGCCTTATGCCTTTTCCAATCTAGCCTTTGACATCTCTGATCACAATACCTAATAATACCAATATATACAATACTACTACTACTATTACTGCTTACACTGCCCTTTGACATCTAGAACATCTCATATAAGCACCACTACTACCACAGTATCCACATGTATGTGGTGATGTACTACTAACATCCCTTTCCTCATCCTCATCCTCTTCCTCTTCCTGCTTGAGGTAATTACCATTAACATACCGTTGTTGATAATAATCACTATATTCATCATGCCCTTCATCTATCTCTATAGCACATAGTTGTGGATCAGTATGTGAGAAGGCATATCTAACAATAATAATAATAACATTATTAACTACTTATTATTACTATATTACCCATTAGCTTTATCTGCATGAGCTAATAAGTTACCCATGGATTCCTTATCATCAACACTAAGTGGTATGAATGACACTTCACCATAATCGTCTATTAGTTCACATAAGGAGGCTGAATCAGCAGCAGCAGCGGTTAGATGTTATTTAAGCTATAGAAGGCGATATAATACTACCAACTAGTTTATCTTGTCTTTCAACTAATGGACTCCTTGGTCTAGTTAAGCCTCTTTTCTCATTTTCCAAGTATGTTGGTAATAATGATGATATACCACTATAACCACCACAACATAGGTATTGGTCTAATGTACGACTAACAATAATAATATTCATCATCATCGTGATGATATTATATATTATAACTATATATTACTTTAACTGGTTTCCAAACTGTGTTAATGTATCACATTTTGTTAGGACCTATAAAACGACAATAACAACATACCATCTTTAATATTTTCCAATTGATAGACTTACGTTAAGATGAGGTAGCTCTACATGTAACATGATAGCCAGTGATGATAAGGCTGCTGATATGAAGTTATTACCTATAATAATATAGACTATATATTTACCTAAGATATATTACCTCCTTCAGATGCTAATACAGAGCAATCAGTTAAATTAAGTGCTGTTAACCTCATATCAAGACCTCTCCTGTCTGTTAATAATTGTACTAAATGTGGCATAACAGTAAGATGAGTATATCTAATATAATACATCTAGTGCATATACCATATTATATATTACAATTCTATTTGTCCAGGGCAATCGAATAAGATATAATCATCAATGGGAAGTGCCTCTATACGGTCTACTAACCATGCTGAATTAAGCTCTAAATCTTGCATAGCAAACACCTATAATAAACACTATATAAAATTATAATTAGCCAATTTATCAAAAAACACCCAAAACTGTATATTAATAGACTATGCAAGCCTCCCATCCCCATCCTATTACTATTACCATGGCACCATTAGGGCCTAATTGATGCTCCTCTGCTACATCATCAACTTTAATTAGCTCCCGTACCTTTAGACTACATATGATCTACTACTTAGTGTATTATTACATCAATATCAAAGTATATAGCCTCATTATCCTCATTACTATAATCATTATCCCCTTCCTTTAATATATTAGGACTAATTGGTTCCTCACTAGCTGGATCTAGATTAACTACACTGCATTGTCTACCAGCTGCTCGTAGGTATGCTCGTAATGCTAAACAATATCATCATTCAATGCATCCATACCCTATACATCACAGCTCGCTTATGACTATTGTTCTATTTTATCAAACCAACGAGGACACTGTAATGGTACGTCGTACTAAATCATGCTATATAATAACTTTTGACGCACCTCAACAGTAACTAATAGAGCCCTACAGTATTACCTCTACAATATGTACTTTTACCTGACCCTGGTGGTCCAATAATAAGCTGTCCAAAACGAGGTGCCTTCGGTTTAGTTCTCATTATTAACCCAGATCTTGCACGCAATCACACGTGCCGCCATGTCACGTTCATAAATGTCGATTAGAATGGCGTCCGCTAAAACAACAGCGCATGATGAGAACCAGCTGCATTTGGGTACTTTATCGAATCATGTCATCTTCTGACAGCCCTGCAACAGGGAAGGAGGCAATTGATGCATCTAATAAGGATAATACACCTGTTAAGGATATAGCTGGGGATATTAAAGGATTGTTAGGGGGGTATGTGAATAAGAAAACAGGTAGGGGTGGATAAGGGATAGGTTATAATAGTAGTTGATATAGGAATAGAGTATTATAATGCACAGACACAATCTATAGTGGAACAACAACATGACAAGGTTATAAAGTAATATATTATTATTCATGAACATGTTATTGTTGTTATAATAAGATATCATAGAGATGCTCAAACATGTGTACTTAAAACACGTCATATACAGACTAAAAGGGAACAGGGTACTAGTATGGTAATAATAAACTATATACTTATATGACAAGGAGTATGTTATTATTAGCCACGACATGATCTACCAGATCTAACGACAAATGGTGATAGAGTGCTTATACCTAGACCATACTTTACTAGTGCTGATAGAGATGCAGTTATTACTGATAAAGTGATTATTATACAGGCACATACACGAGGGATGATATCCAGGGTAATATGAGGGTAGGGAGAAGTGGGTTATAGATACGATTAGATACGATGTAGACGACTTAAAGCTGAAAAGGACCAACGTGAAAGAGATGAACAAAAGGAAAGAGAGGAGGTAGAGTTAGAGGCGGAATTATTACGTAGAAGGGAAGTTGAGAGAAGGCTTCATCCAAGGTAATTGAACATCATCATCATTATACAAGGGTAGGATATAGTGCATATTAGGACATATGATGACTTTGTTACATTATATAATGAACTAGATGTTTGGCGTTATAATGAAACTAAACGTATAAAGGAAAGTGATACACACACTAAAGATGAGAAACATGCAGCATTAAAAGAGGTACTAATAGAGGAGGTGATGTTATAATGAGTATATTATTATAGTTATTAAATAAAGAGGTTAAACTATTACAGACAATAGATAGGTTAAAGATACATGCAAGGAAAAATAATAGAAGTTGTAAGATTAATAGTAAGTATAATAGAGATATATAGTATATAATGATAATAATAGAGAGATTGGAGGCTATGGCTCGACCTAAGATATGGACACAAAGTGATGGTGATAGCACTATTGTACATACACCATATACTACACGGGCTAAAGAACTTATGGATTTGTAAGAAATATGGTATATAAATAATCATATGTAATATATAGATATAAAGGATTAAGGCTTACTACCTTAACAACCAATGAACGATTAGATCTATTATTACATGTTAAATGGTACTATTATGAGATTATATTAGTAATAGTCTTTATTAGGACGGTTAAAGAATTTACATCTAAGTTGACTAATGAAATAGGTGAATTAATAGATCGTGAAGCTGATCTAATAAACCGTGGAAGGAGCAATACTAGTTTAAAGGGTTTAAGGGAGAGTATTAATTATAATGTTAACATATAGTTAATAATATACTTACTGTTGTTAGGAATATCCAATCTATTCTTGGACTTTATTAATACACCTCAATACAACCCTGAAGCACAGGCTCTATATAGGATGCCACTCATGGTTGATAATACATGATCAGTTGAATGATGATGTTATCATAAGTAGTGTTGTTCTAGTTAAGTGACTATAACACAACTACATGATTAGTGATACACACAATACACACTAATAACAGCAGGAAAGGGGGATAGGACAGAAGTGAGCTTAACGGACGATGATAATCCGTAATAGCAATTGTCTACCTATAAAGTAATAGCTACTAGTTATAGCTATCAACATGTACATTAATCATAGCTCTACCACTAGGATCATCATTTTCTATAAATGATGCATCCCATTTCATGGCAGCCTCTGTAGAGCATGCTATAGATGGACCATATGGTACTGTTTTAACTGCACTTGCTTCTGGATAATACTTTTCAAATATTTGACGATAAAGGTAAGCTTCTTTGGTCTTTGGAGGGGACTCTGGATAACGGAATCTAAAATAATAACAATAATATAGTAGTAAAGTATTATGTATAATATTACTCGGCAGTTTCCATCATTTCATCAGTAACCTTCTCTTCGGCATAATCACGTAATTTATCAATCCATCCATAACCAACACCATCTGAGAACTGTTCCTTTTGTCGCCATAATACATTTGGAGGAAGGTAAGGATCATCCGGATCATCAAAAGCAGCCCTATAAATATATATTATCATGATTTCATTACATGTATTATTACCTTAATATATGTTTTTCCATAGTATTACCATTACGTCCAACCATCTTAAGTTCAGGATCCATAGACATAGCAACTTCAAGAAAGTTACGGTCTAGGAATGGTACACGTGCTTCAACACCAAATGCAGCCATTGCTTTATTAGCCTAATAACATATACCATTTATTAATTTATAATAATAGTATCATTACTCTTAAGCAGTCATACATATGAAGTTTATCTATTTTCCTTATACATTCTTCATGGAACTCTTGTGGGTTTGGGGCCTTATGAAAATATAGATAACCACCAAATACCTCATCAGCACCTTCACCAGATAACACCATTTTAACACCTATCAAATAGTATGTTGCTTGTATTGGTTTTATTATTATCACCAGTAGCTTTGATTAAACGTGTCATAAGATACATTGGTGTAGATGCTCTTATAGTAGTAACATCAAAGGTCTCTAAATGATGTATTACATCCTCTAATGCATTAATACCATCCTATAACATAATATATATAATAAGGTATAATGAATTATTACCTGTAAAGTGAAGGTAAACTCACGATGGAATGTACCAAGGAATTCAGCAACCTCTTTAGCAGCTTTAAGATCAGGTGACCCAGCTAGACCAACACAATAAGATCTGAGTATAGCCATATTTGAGCTTGTATATAATATCTTTACCTTAATCTAGCAAAGGGTGGTAGAGTTCCAGCACGTCTGGCACTAGATGCTGACCTTACACCTTCACCAACTGTCATCTTAGCCCTATATCTAGCAGCTATACTAGCTACTAGACTTGAATCTAGGCCACCAGATAATAAGACACCGTAAGGGACTTCAGCCATCATATGGGATTCAACAGCACTTTCAAGAGCTCTTCTAAGGGTTACTAAAGATGGTCTATGGGAAGGTATTGGTGGTAATGCCCATACTGGATTATACCATTTAACAAATTTATTAGCACCTGACATAGTTATGATATAGGGGAGATAATAACATACCTTGACGAGAAGAGTCATAGTAATGTCCTGGAGGGAATTGTTTAAAGAATGTACATTGATCATTTAATGCCTTCATCTCACTAGCAAAGTATACAGTACCATCGGGACCCCAACCAACATATAATGGTATTATACCAATCTATTTACAACATATTATTATGGTGATGCTATTATTACATGATCTCTAGCAGCTACATAACGGTTATTCTTAGCATCATAAATAACAAAGGCAAACATACCACGTAACTTATTGAGGAGGTCATCTAGTTCATCACCTCTATCATACCTAATAATAAGGTATCTGTAAGACATGATTGATTATATAGGCAATATACATATGTAGGATAACTTCACAATCACTATGACTAGTAAAATGGAAACCATGGCTTGATAGATCAGCTCTTAAAGGTTCATGGTTGTATATCTCACCATTAACAGCAAGTACCTAATATATAATATAATTCATATAATAGTATATATCTTACAATAGTATGATCCTCGTTATATAATGGTTGTGCACCAGATTCAACATCAACTATTGCTAATCTTTCATGTGCTATAAATACATCACCATGACAATAACATGCTCCCCAATCAGGCCCTCTATGTCGTATACGTCTAATATAATAATATCAATATTAACATTATTATATAATTACCTTGCTAACTGTAATCCCGTAGGACGGAAGTCTTCAGCGTCTTCCTTTAACCCAAATACTGCTAAGATACCGCACATTATGGAAAAGATTCAATTCAATCGGTGAATGGGAAACATCATTAATCTTGCGTTCTTAGTATCACTTGAGTTTCCTCAATTATTTTTTGGTTTTCGGTGGAGTTGCTGCAGTTGTTAGTTTTGTTGCAATGTCATCGCAACCTGAAATAGATGAAGACCTCTATTCGAGGCAGATTGGGGCCTTCGGTCTCGAGACTATGGGAAAGCTTGTTAAAATGCGTGTTCTAATATCAGGACTGCGTGGAACAGGTAATAGGGTAATCGTAAAGGTTATAATAAGCTACTTGCTTATTGTAGGTGTTGAGACTGCTAAGAATCTTATATTAGCTGGTCCTAATACTGTTGTTTTACATGATGATTCATTAGTAGAAGCTAGGGATATGGGATCTAACTTTTATGTTAATGATAAGGATGTAGGAGTTACTACAAGAGCACAAGCTAGTTATAGGAAATTACAAGAACTCAATTCGTAATACAATGGTTATAATAATAGTAGTATAGATTAATATAGATATGTTAATGTGAGGACAATGTCTGGACCATTGGGTGACGCTGCTCTATCTGATTTTGATGTTGTGGTATTATGTGATGTACATGATCGTGATGAAAGGATTAGAATTGATAATTATTGTAGACAACATGGCATTGGTAATAAAGGGTAATAATATATAAGGGTTAGTATGTTGTTATTAGGTTCTATTGCCACTGATATCTATGGGTTAGCTGGTCGTATATTTGTTGATTATGGTGATAAGTTTATAGTACATGATAAGGATGGTGAAGAATGTAGAACAGCTATAGTATCTGGTATAACACAAGATGAGCACGGAGAGGTGATAATAACAAGACCATTAGTATATATCATTATATAAGGCTATTATTATAGGTTATTACATATGGTGAGCAACGTCATGGATTCCATAATGGTGACTATGTTACATTCTCTGAGATAGAGGGTATGACTGAGCTTAATGGATGTGATCCTGTTCGAATAAAGGTATTATTATTATTATCAACAGAAGTTATAATAAGACTCATTATTAGGTTACTGGACCTTATTCCTTCTCTATTGATAAAGATACTCGTAATTTCCATTCCTATACCAGGTAATACCTTAATAACTGTTAATGCTGTTGCTGACAGTAGTGCACATCTTAGGGAGGGTATTGCTACTCAAGTTAAGATGCCAGAGCCAATGAAGTTTATATCACTTGAAGAGAGTGAAAAGAACCCAGTACCACCAAAGTAAGGTTAATCTTATTATTATGATACTCAATTTTAATCCATTCAGTGAGGGTATGTTACCAGTTCCTGATCTTGGTAAATTTGGTAGATCAGAGCAGCTTCATTTGGCATTGATGGGTTTGGAGCGTGCTAAACCTAATGGTGGTGCTAGATCTGATGATATATATAAAGCTGTATTGGAGGCTACTAAGGCTATTAATAATGAGAGGAAAGCTAATAGTGATGAACTTAGTGTGGATGAGGTAAGTGTATATGGTATATATGGTGTATATTACTTGACTAGGTTGATGAGAGTGTTGTACGACATGTTGCTTATTTCTATGAGAGTTGTATATCTCCTATGGCGGCATTTGCTGGTGGTGTTGTTGCACAGGTAGAATAATAATAACTAGTAGTAACGGTAGTATTGTTTACTACTAATTTAGGAAGTAGTCAAGTATACTGGTAAATTTACACCATTACATCAATCACTTTATTGGGATATGTTTGAGCTTGTTAATGATGATATCCTCAATAGTAAAGGTAAGTAGTGCTGTACTCGCTCTCGAGACGTTAGTATTACTAATGTTCAGATATGGCTAACTTCACCGATGCTACAAGATATGAGGATTATGTTAGTATTATGGGAAAGAAGAACTTTGATAAAGTTTTAAATTCAAAGATATTCTTAGTTGGTGCAGGTAGTAGGATAATAATCAGAGACAGCAGTAGCGTGTATTGTGTTGTATTTTATATCTGTTATTAGGTGCACTTGGTTGTGAATTCCTTAAAGCATTTAGTAGTATGGGTGTTGGCTGTGGTCCTGAAGGAAAGGTTACTGTTACGGATAATGATAGGATTGAAATATCCAATCTTAATCGTCAATTCCTATTCAGGTAAATACATTATACTAATTAATAGTTACTTGTTATATTTAGGAAGCAACATGTAGGTAAACAGAAGTCCATTACAGCTGCTAAGGCTGCTAAGGAGATGAATCCAGCACTTAATGTAAGGTTATATACTACCTTATTATTAAAGCAGTATCCTTCATATACTAGGTTAAAGCAATAGAGGTACGTGTTGGACCTGAGACTGAAGATATATTAGATGATAACTTCTGGGAATCACAATCATGTATGGTTAATGCCTTAGATAATATTGCTGCAAGGTATTAATGCCTGTTATTATACGTTATTATACCTATTATTGTTATTAGGTTATATGTTGATAGCCGTTGTGTATGGTATGAGAAACCACTTATGGAATCTGGTACATTGGGTACTAAGGCTAATGTTCAAGTTGTATTACCTAATGTAACACAAAGCTATGGTGATAGTCAGGATCCACCAGAGGATAGTATACCATTATGTAATACTTAGGATAAGGGCTGTATTATTCATATATCCATATCTCTTTTATTACCTAGGTACATTAAAGCACTTCCCTTATGCTATAGAACATACTATTGAATGGGCAAGAGATCAATTTCAAGGTTTATTTACTGAGGCACCACAGGAAGTACTTACATACTTAAAGGTAATAGATAAATACGGCAGTTATACTGCTATAATAGATGGTTAATGATGGCTGTAGGATCCTACAGCATATGTTGATAAAGTGTTAGAGGAGGGTGCAACTAGTGTACAGAAGGATAAGTTGGAATCTGTTAAGAAGTTCCTCAGTAAAGATCTTACTATGCAACATTGTGTTAATCTAGCTGTTGATGAGTTTACTGATAAGTAATAATATACACTAAATAGGGTAGACTTGGTGATCTGTTGATGATAGATATGATCATGCTATTGCTCAATTACTTTATAACTTCCCACTTGATCATAAGAATAGTGATGGTAACCTATTCTGGTCTGGTCCTAAAAGGCCCCCACAGGTTATACATTATGATCCTAATGATGAATTACATTTATCATTTGTATATGCCTGTGCTAATCTATATGCAACTGTACTTGGTATACCAGTTAATAAAGATAAGGAACAAGTTAGAGATATGTCTAAGAAATGCAATATTGAACCATTTATGCCACGTAATATGAAGATTAAGGTTAGTGATGATGATACTAGTACTGATGAGAGTGCTCCATGTATGGATGATGAGGAGGCAGTTGAGGTAATACCGACGTAAGATGGGTGGTGTTGTTAGCTTTTGTTATAGGCATTAGCTAACCAAATGAGAACTATTGATCCTAAGCTAAGAGAAGATCTTCAAAAACGCATAACACCAGCCGAGTTTGAAAAGGATGATGATACTAACTTCCATATTGACTTTATAGCTGCCTCGGCTAACCTTCGTGCTAGGAATTATAAGATAAAGGAAGCTGATAGAAATAAGGTATCAAGTGTTATAGTACATCATCCGAGCATTCATATGTATGATGTTATTAGGTTAAAATGATTGCTGGTAAGATCATACCAGCTATTGCTACTACTACAGCTATGGTTACTGGTATGGTATCCTGTGAACTATTGAAAGTGTTAATGGATGAAGGAAAGTAGTAATATTATTTCTCATCAGCTTCCATCCTATGCTTTTCAGATATGATATAGAGAAATATAAGAATTCCTTTGTCAATCTAGCATTGCCTACATGGATTCTTAGTGAACCACTTCCACCAGTAATATACATTATATATTATCAATTGTATTTATTAGGTGTTATTATTATCATTAGGTTAAAACTGTATCTAAGGATTATGATCCTATTGCTATGGGACCAGTAAGAGCCAAACCTGAAGGTTTTACACCATGGATGAAGTTGGTCATTAATCACGGGCCTGAAGGAACTTTGAGGGAACTAGTAGACTGGTTAGCTAAGGAACAGAATGTAGAGGTAGTAGTAGTAATAGGGTATATTATAATAGGATATATGCTATAATGTGTATCAGGTCATGATACTATCATCTGGTAATGCCTGCCTTTATAATGCATTCTTACCAGCACATAAGAAACGATTGGATGAGAAGATGCCACAGTTATACGAACAGATCACTAAACAGAAGATTCCAGTATCAAGGTATAAGTCTATCATTATTATTATCACTCCCTTAGTTAAATTATTATTATTAGGAACTATCTGGTATTGGAGGTATCAGCATGTGATCTAGATGATCAAGTAGATACTACTTTACCTACTATTAAATACATATTCCGATAAGGTAATAATAGAAGAGTACTATTAGTTTCTAATAATAACAATTACTGTTACCCAAATATAATGGGTGTCACAGTGGTTAAATAATACCCAAATCCTCATAGTGTAATAGCTATACTGCTGTTGTGTTATAATGTTAACATACTATATTCATCAGCAACCTTTACGTTCGTAATACTAATGGTACTTCTGGTCAAATCTGAAGGACCTATACTACTATTGATAGTGGCTCTTAATTTACTTGGGCATATAACCCACAAGGTTGCTGCCGCCGCCCAGGAGGAGGAGAAGCCAGCTATGATGGCAATACGTAAGAGAAGTATCCCAGTGAGTAGGTATTTAATTATTATTCACTTGTTAATGTTTTGGTGTAAGGTATGAATAAAGTATGGCCATTCTCTAATCCTACTGAGACATATCGATATTATGATTTTCCATTCTGCCAGCCAGATGTTATCATGCCTGAATGGATGGCGTTTGGTCAGGTAAGAGGAAGTCATGGCCGGCGCTTTACCATCACCACCACCATCACTTCCTCCTCCCCCTTCTTGATGATGATATTGTTGTTTTAGGTGCTTAGAGGTGATAGATTGGTTAACTCTATATATGATATTCAATATAAAAAGGATATACCTAAAACAGTGGTATGTAAGAAGACATATAATGAAGATGATTTAGAGATATTTAAATCAGCTATTGAGGATAGCTATATGTTTGAAATGTTTGTAAGTTATTAAACCTAGTCTAAACATGAACAAGTAATGTAATATTCAGGTTGATGGATTACCAGTGGTAAGGCCATTCGGTGCAATATCAGCTGATGACAATGGGCAAGATACTAGTGATAAACCGAGGTGATACTAACAGTGTTTGGTACCAAACACCATGGTGTTATTGGCGTATAATGGTATTATGGCTAACATATTCTTAGATACTTTTTACTTAATTATCTTGAATTTTCTATCGGTTACAATAATGCTGATGTGGTATCAGTGAATGTTACGGCTGATCTCAGTTTAGATCATCTAATTGAGATAACAGGTGGTAGTAATGGTAAACAGCAGGATATTCCATTCTATTATTCTGTTAAATGGGTAAGTGTATTGATTACCTCGGGTAGTAGTGGGACCTTGTTATAACTATCTTATTTCAGGTTGAATCATCTATTACAAAATCAGAAGCCTTGGAGAAGCAGTTGAAGGGAGCGCTATTATCTGGTGCTGGTCAACCTATCGATATTCACGTATTAGCTATAATAAACTCCTTTGTCCTTATTATGCTTATACTATCACTTCTTCTGCTTGTCCTTATTAGAGTAAGTATGGCCCTTTATTACTATTGGTAATACTAATATTCTGTGGTACCTTAATAGGTTGTACGATCTGATCTATCACGATATTTATCAATACCAGATGAAGAGCTAGCATCAGTTGAAGAGGAGACAGGATGGAAATTGGTTTATGCCGATGTATTTAGACCACCAGTACATAGGTTGTTCCTATCAGCAGCAGTTGGTGCTGGTGTAATAATAATAACAACAACAATACTCACATTCACTTATATTGCTTTAGACTCAACTCCTATTGGCTTCAATATTAGTAGTATTAGTTGGATGTGTTGGACTTTACTATAAACGTGGAGCAGTTATGACAGCTGGAATTATATGTTACTTGATAACAGCTGCATCGGGTAATAGGGAGGAGAGAATTAAGTACCGGGTAATAATATATTAATACACTTATTGTTATTATCAGGTGGTTATGTATCAGCTAGACTGTATAACTCATTAGGAGGGGAGAAGTGGGCATGGAATATATTTGTTACAGCTATATTCTTTATGGGACCTGCCTTTGGTATATGGATGATACTTAATACTGTTGCTATTGCGTAAGTATTATATACTCTTTACGATGATACACTAATTTGGTTGTTGTTATTATTATTAGATATAACTCTACTGCAGCGTGGCCCTTTGCAACCATATTATTAATAATAGCTATGTGGGCATGTGTTACCTTTCCATTAACAGTAATTGGTGGAATAGTTGGTAGACATAAATCAATAAAAGAGAAAGCTGAAGCTGGTGGTAACTTATTCCCATGCAAGACTAATAAACTAGCTAGAGAAATACCATCATGTACATGGTATCAGAGTTTTACATGTCAAATTATTGCTGCTGGTTTTCTACCATTTTCAGCTATATATATCGAACTACATTATATATTTAGCTCAATATGGGGACCTAAGATATATACGCTATATGGTATATTGCTATTAGCTTGTCTACTAGTATTCTTAGTAGCTGCAGCAGTAACAGTACTATATACGTATTTCCATCTTAATGCTGAGGATCATAGATGGTGGTGGAGATCATTTATATCAGGAGGTGCAGTTAGTGGCTTCTTTTATGTATACTGCTTCTATTATTTTTTACAGACTAATATGACAGGTCTATTGCAGTTATCATTCTACTTTTTATATTCCCTTATTGTTGCCTATGCTATATTCTTAATGCTTGGTACTGCTGCTTTCATAACCACTTACTACTTTGTATGGTATATATACTCGAGAATTAAGATTGACTAAAGCAACCACAACCACCACTACCACCACCACAAGCAACAACATCAACAATGCATCAGTAGCAACATGTATTGGATAATTTATCGGGTATGTTGTAGTAGTACTACTAGGCACCTATTAATACCGTTTTTAACATGAATAAAAGGTGAATAAGATGTAATCATTGCATTGGTATAATCGCCACCACCACCGCTTCGTCTGATTGCTATCATAGTTGATTTCATTTCAATGGAAGACGGCGGTGTATAAAAAAATGCCATTTGATAATGTTAAACTTAATGATAAGTTGAGTTAGTAGATATAATGTACAGTGTCACACCATCATTATCATCTTCTTCACTATCTGTTTCTTCTACTTTCAGTTTCAGTATTGTGGCATCACTACTTATCATCACCTACTTGACTACCATCAAATGACTGGCAATGACGTAGCATTGGGTTTTCTTCGTAGCACTAGCAAGATGAGTGGTATGGAGTTTATTGGTGTATTAACATTTATCATAGGGTTCTATAATATAGTATTAATAGGTGGTGTTGGTTATATTACACGTAATTGGCCTCGGAATAATAGTGATATATTTTGGGGTTATGAAGATGGTTTATGGGATCATCCAGAGCCTAACTATAAGATATTACCATGGGTAGCAGAGTTTTATTCAGTAATAAGTGCTATACCATTAGCTGGTATAACATTACTTTATCAAGCTATACGTTATAAATATGATAAAGTAGTTTTAATATTATGTTTAATGGATGTATGGATGTATACTTGTGCATTCTTCTCTCATATGACATTATACCCTCCACTTAATGCTGTAACCTTAACATCTGTTCTAACTAATTCACTTTATACATTCTTCATGTATTCCTGGATGGCTGGTGGTCCATTAAAATCAACCCCTATACGTGCTATATTAACTATTATTGCATGGCTTTTTATAGTACAATGTGTTCGTACTGTACCAGCATGGTTTGGTCATAGAGGTGGTATACCAGCCCTATTGGTTATTCAAGTACCAGCTGTTATTGCTGCTACATTAGGTGCTGCTTGGATGCGTTATACTTGTGTTGATAAGGAGAAGTCCACGTATGGTCCACTGTTGTTTGCTGGATCGTTATTAGTACTTGCTATGGGGGTTAGTGTTATTGAAATCCTCTATGGACAATATTGCCAAGATAATTACTTTGGCAATTTCCCACTTTTCCACGTTATTATCCATTCCTTAGAGCAAGGTGGTATATATTTATATGGTGTTATGGTTGCATCTATACGTCATACAATCAATGTGCCTCGTAAAGGGGCTAAGCTAGAGTATTGTGGTGGTTGGTTACCTTATCTTAGATTAACCTATGATACATCTATACTAGATACTGATGATAGCAATACCCCTATGAAGGAGGATATCCCTAGAGGAGGGTCTAGTAGATATAACCTCAGGAAGCGTGTATCTAAGACCCCCAATGCCACTGATGAGTCAACATCACCCGAGTAGGGATGGATAACACCAACAACTACAACAACCAAGATGAAGTGTAGTTTCCGTTAATGAGTGTCAGCATATCTTAGCAAGATTTTTTATGTGACACATGTTCTGAACTTTGTGTTAATAGTTATCAAATTCATTCATCGGGTATAGGCATGAGGTAATGGTAACAGGTATATAAGCTTCTCACTGCTGCTTATCTATACATTGATTAGTTAAAATATACTGTCAGAATATAATACTGTCATCACCTGATACTGGAGTATTAACAGTTTCTCTGTTATACTAATGTCACCATCTCCCTCTCCTCCTCATCCAGCCTCTTCAGAGGCTTCATCATCTCGTAATCAGCAAGTGGTGGGAGGTTCCAGTTCTACAACATCAGGTAGTAATATAGCATAACAATATACACGGTAATTGGATGTATTATTGTGATAGGGAATAAAAAGCCTGTGCGGTTTATTTGTTACTTATGTAGAAGGAGGTTCCCAGGACTGGAGCAACTTAATAAGCATGAGAGGCTCTCCGATCTACATAGGAGCAACCTCGAGGTAAAGCTACCATAAGCCTTTATATTATGGTTTACTTGGTTTACTTATAATCAAACTTAACCTAATCCTGCTTCGTACTTCTAGAAGCTGGAACAGAGTACATTATCACGACGATTGGAGTTAAGACAACAACTACAATCCTTACGTAGAGAATTAGATGTTATGAGTGAACGTGAGAGCCCTAATTGGGAAGGAGAAGGAAATACGGAGGAATTGGATAATGGTGCTAAGAAGCAGTATAAACGACAACAGATTGAGTTAAGTATTAAACAGGCTGAGATGGAATTAGGTAATGAGGAGGTTATTATGATACTATGGAGAGATGGTGGTATGTAGGTGTATTGCATGAGAAATGGGAAGAACGTCGTAGAGCTCCTACTACTACTCATATTGATCAAGCTGGGGATTCACATAATCGTGCTGAACAACTTCAATCAGTACCTAAGGAGATTGATACACGTCCTACACTAACGATGGAACCTGTGTCATTAAGTGATGGTGGAGTTAGTTTATGGATAGGAGCAGAGACTTGGAAAGGGAATAAACCAACACAAGAGGATAGGTATTAATAAAACAAGGGGGATGAGGGTATTGGGCATTTGAATGGCAATGTTGAAAGGTTCGTTTTGGATATGAAAATTCAAACACCAGATGGTGACCCATATGTACATGGTATAGCAGTATACGATGGTCATAGTGGAGGAGCATGTGCAGATTATGTGGTAATATAGTGGCCATTATGGTCATTTATGGTGGCTATAGGATAGTGGCTTTAGGTCGATCATTTGGGTAAGACTATAACACAATGTCTACGGGCAAAACCAACCGAGCAAGCTTTTGTATCACGATTAAAGCAGAGTGTTAGAGAAGCCTTTATTCTTACTGATGATGACTTCTTACAGTTAGCTGCTAATCATGAGATGCCAGATGGTAAGGTAATGCAATGGGAAATGTTGTTATGTATTCAATAGGTACAACTGCAATTATTAGCTTATTTTGGGCTGATTCCTATCATCGTATTAAGCTACTAACAGCCCATGTAGGAGATTCTCGTGGGGTATTGGGTAAACAGGATGGTTCTATGTCTATGAGATTAACAGAAGATCATAAGCCTAATAGGGATGATGAAGCACATTGGATAGCCGAACATGGTGGTAATTTGGCTCAAGTTAATGGTATATGGAGGGTTTTTACCCCTACTGCAGTTAGAGTTGGCAATAAGGTAATGGTACTTTAGTAGTATATTTATAATATCATCTTTAAAAGGTCTTACAGTGGGGTTTGGCTGTATCTCGATCACTCGGTGATCTACCCTTAAAGAGGCCTCAGCCAGTTATACAGGCTCAGGCAGAGATTAGTGTTTTTGATATAAACCCTAGTGAGGATCGGGCAGTTGTCTTAGCTACTGATGGTATATATGATGTATTATCGGATCAAGAAGTAAGCAGTCATACTTTATGTTAATAACGATGTTAATACCACCTTATAATGATAGGTTATATCTCTTATTTCTCCATTATTTGGTAAACCGTCTCTCCGACCAGAAATAGCAGCAAGGCGTATAGTACGGAGAAGTTATGAGCGGCTTTCTGATGATAATCTTACAGCTGTTGTAATACACATAATGGCACCTGGTGTTAAGGATACATTGGATTACTCTGATAAGAAAAGGGGTCCTTCAAAGAGTGATGAGAGTGCTAGCTCAGAGGGTATTAAAAGACAACGTAAATGATCGTTAATAGTCGTACATAGTTGCACAATGCCGCTTCTTCATTATACCATAATAACACCCTTCTTGAGTTGGATGGTTCTTGTACCGTTTTGTAATTAACAGCGGCTTACGTTGTCGGTATGATACTATAGTTCCTGGGTCGCCCCCGTAGTTGGTCATCATCAAGTGTTTTACATAGCTTTACATTTGTATTATGGGTAATAAGCAAACTAAAGAGGGTATAGAGTGTGGGAGTGATGAAGCTAATACACCACCTACAAGATCTTCAACTACAAAACAGCAACTACAGAAGATCCTTTCATTAAAGAAGCATAACACAGCTGCACAGCAGTCTACACCGCCACAAGCAGGTAATGATGGTATTACACTTTAATGCAGATAACACTTCTACTATTCAGCTAAGCCAATGATGTCAGTGAATATCCATGGCTTCCTTCAATATGATGATCAAGGAGAAGGTAGGTATATGGCAAGCTATGGTTTGAGGGAGACAGATTGTGTTAGGCTCAGACGAGAAGATAGTTACAATAGACTTTCCTAAACCACCTGCTGACTTATCATGTGGATGGCTGGTTGATCAAGCACAAGAGAAATTCACAGAATTGGGGGCTAAAGGCCATCTTGTAGGATTGAAAGAGTTCGGGGATAAGCCCGACCAAGAAGCAAAGGTAGCACGTCACTGTTAAATAGGCCAGGGATGGTTTTAGTAGGACTCTTGGCTTATGGATTTTAAAAGACCACTGACATGTCTAAAGCCAGGAGAGGATTTGGAGGCTATATTTAGCATTGATGTAATACATGTTATTATCCAATTATTCATCATCACTATTTTACCTGTTGACTAGCCCGATGCTTTCTTGATTGAAGTAGCTTGTCGGTGTACGTATTGTTGGTGACCTTTAGGAGTTGGGCGCTTCTTCCTATGCCTCCAAAGCGAGCTTGGCGGACTTCGAATTCCTTAAAGTCATCGGGGATGGTGCAAGCTGCTCTGTTATATTGGTAGGAGCTAACCAATATAGGTGGTTGCGTGATTATTTTCAATGGTTTTCATGATCAGGTACGTCGCCGAGATAATGGTAAGTTATATGCCGTGAAAATGATGACTAAATCCCGAATTCTGTCCAACAGCAAACGAACTGAACGTGCGTTAATGGAAAGGAAGGTGTTGGCTAAAGCACGTCATCCATTCATTGTAACTATGTACTGGGTAATACACCCCTTAACACCATGCCTCTATTAGCTTCTCATTAGGCCTTCCAAACTCGCTCACACTTATATTTCGTTCTCGAATTCTGTGCCGGTGGTGAGCTATTTTACCATATGATACAACGTGGTCATTTCGATGAGCCCACCGCTAAGTAATCCATATCTTATATTACGATTGTCTATACGGCACTCGTCTGTTGTATAAGCTCGATAGCGTCGAAGACTTGCTTTTGTTATCAGGTTCTATTTCTGTGAGATTCTTCTTGGTCTGGAGTATTTACACTCCCAGAATGTTTTGTATAGAGATTTGAAGCCTGAGAATGTATTACTAGACCTTGATGGTCATGTCAGATTGACGGACTTCGGCCTATCCAAGGAGGAAAAGCCGGGTACTTAGGGGAAACGAAAACCCGATTCAGTAACGTGTTATTCCCAATGTTCTTGTTCGTGACAACTTGACTCTCCTACTCTCTGGAAACCGTTTTTGTGTCTGTGCAGATCCAGCTTCGCAGCTCACTTCGTTTGTGGGTACCGCCGGTTATTTAAGCCCGGAGATGATTAAGCGGGAAGGTAATACAGGGTCTCATCATACAACTTGGCCATACGACTAGCATATCCTCTAGCTCGTTGTGATATGATGAATGTTGTAACAAGAGTGAATTCTGTAGGTTTGCTTGTTCAGGCCACGGTAAGCCTTTGGATTTCTATTGTCTCGGTTGCCTCTTATACGTTATGCTAACCGGTAGTTTACCACATTTCCAAGGAAACTGGGATGAGATGTTTGCCAAGCGAGGTTAGTGTAGTCGTTGTGACTTCAAGGAATATATATATCTGGCCCCCAGTTACGGGAGAGAGTCTAACGTATCCACCTTGGGTATCGGCTCCTGCTAGGGATATGTGTGATCGGCTTTTGGAGGCTGATCCAAAGATAAGGCTCGGTTCCAAGAAAGGGGCCAGAGAGATAAAGGAGCACCCGTGGGTAAAAGAGATGGACTGGGTAGGTCCTGGGCCTTGTAAGAGGTAGGGTCCATTCAATTCAGCTTATCTGATCAAAATGTCGTTCCACTTGACCGTGTATGAACCTGTATTTACACGTTATCTATGCAGGATTTGAAGTTCTCTTAGGAGAAGTTATTCCGCAAACAAATAAAGCCACCGATTGACCCTTCTAAGACAAAGAAGAATTTCTCCTCGGAATTTACGGACAAGCCAGTTGAGGTAATTTGAATGTGCCGTACAATTTGTACGTAAAGAAGCAATGGCTCATTCAACCACAGGCTGTGAGGGCTCGTGCTATGAAGGGAGCTACTACCACCCCACAGGCCAAAGATGGAGCATTCCAAGGATGGAGCTATGTTGAAGGTGGGTTGTTGAAGCTCGCAGGTACTGGAATAATGCATATTCCTCAGGCCCACCTAATAGTTCCGAGCCAGGAATGCCTCCAACAATCAGAGAGTGAAGTATTTTACTAATTATGTAACTGGGATGTAATGTTTGTAGTAAGGTTAGTAACCCTCATTGGAGTCGAGCTCCATCCAAAAGGGTGATAATTTCCCCCATTTTTATTCATCAAACGCAAGCTTATTGGAAACTTTTCACGCTCTAGTACTCAGCGGGAGTTGCGTTATTTTGCGCATTACTCTGGATTTCAAGAGTAATTGGTTGTTACGGACGATTGAAGAGGAGTATGGACCTACTTGGGCCAAGTAACTTGGCAGCGCCGGAGTCCATTTGTAACTTATCGACAAAAAACGAGAGGAGGGCATGAGTAAGCCTGAATAACGTGCTAGTTTAAATATCATGCTGTGTTTAGGGTGCTATGCTGCTTGCCCTTTGGAGATTACATTCCACAGGAATCTCAAGCCTCTGGTAGACTGAACTTCAGTCACTGAAGTAAAACGAGAATGGCCGAAGAAAGAAAAGTCTGAATCCTTTTGAGGTGGTACTATTGGAGTGCTGGCACTTCACATCCATCGAGTTCGAAAGACAATCCCAGGCCAGTATCGGAATAACTGTTGGCGTAATGCAGTTGAGTCCGGAATGTCGAATGCCCGTAGAAAATCCAAACCCGTGGAAAATGGTTTCACACGGATTTTCCGAAAACCTCACGCGAAGGTTCTTCCCTCGTGGCTTTCCCCTTGGCTTGATCGTGGCTTTCCCCTTGGCTTGATCGTGGCTTATACTTTGAGCCGCAGACTCTGCGGCGCAGAGTACCGAGTCAGGGCTCCTGAGGTCGCTTCTATGATTAGTCCAGGGTCTGGATTGGATCTAGTGGATTCCAGATCCTTTACCAGCTAGTGGTCCTCGCAGGGCTGTCCTGCACTAAAATTGCACACTGACATTCAATACTTTTCAACCAAAAACTACAAGTTCATCCGTGTAATACATGGTATGTATTGCGTTGAGTGCTCAATCGGCATACAACTAATTAGACGTGATGGTAGTATGTGCCCGCTTCAGCTCAGGTTTTCTCAACTTCGTTCATGAGCTATGGGGCGATCGTCCGGCAGCGGCTAGCCAGTGGCTCGCCACGGTACGTCAACTCTCTCTCGGGAGTCTCTAGCATGCCTGTTACTCAACAGCAGGCATTGCTAGCTATTTACTTGATGGTCCTGGTTGGTGGTAATGTCCCGAAGGATGCGCACAAGAAGAAGAAGGCTGCTGCTACCTGCTTCGACCAGTACAAGACTGCCTACCTGGCCTCTCGTATGCACGTACCTGCTTCTAATGCTGATGATATTAACATCACATTGGAGCAGGTGTACGTGATGCGGGATAGGGTTCAATGGCGTCGTCCTACTGGTCGTACTCGTTTGGAGAAGAAGAACCACATCGCCTACACGAAGCTTGGTGTGGTGCAGGAGCAGCAAGGGGAGTTGGTCGTTGGCAATAGAACTAGCGGTAGACCGTCGAGGAGCTTCCGGTCCTACTATGATGCCGCTAGGGACATTGTCAACTCTTTTGGAGACCAATGGACGATGGGTGTAAGACTGGTGCAATTTGGTAAGCATCATGTCTTCTCCGATGTCCCTCTTGGTTTCCCTGGTTTGTCTGAGGCGGACGTAAGGCCTGTACGCGTTGAGGAGGATCATTTCCATCTTCCTAGGACTTTGTCCTACAAGACTGGAATTGTTCCGGGCCTCTTCGAGTACCAGGACTTACGGTTCGCTCAGATATCGGTGGTTGGCGACGGTAACTGCTTCTTCAATGCAGTTGCCGTAGGGTTATTGAATCGTGCTAATCATAACCCATTCCATGACGCCAACCCCGAACAGCTCCCCAGCCTTCTCCGCCGACTAACTTGCCAAGACATGAGGAGTCATCCTGTCGACTCGGCTGTGTTTGATGCTTTCAAGCTCAGCGAGTCAGCTTGGTTGACTTCTCATGGTTTGGTCCCGGAGACTTTGAGTTATGCCGAATATATTCGGTATATGTCTCGGGACAAGTCTTGGGCAAGTTGGATGGAGGCGGACAGTATGGCGCGAGTCATCGGATGCCGGCTGATCATATTACGTGACACTACAGCTGGCGTATCCGATGGCACCTTGATGTACTCCTTCGGGTCGGACTTTGCTGCCTTTCCAGCGACCATTCCTCTGTATATATATTTCGATAATATTAGTCACTTTGCTGCACTAGTACCTACTTAATATGTTTCTCTCGTAGTCTGTACTGTCTTAGTTGTCAATTAAATCAGTGGGAGGGTAAGGGAATGGCTAACAAAGCCCGTAACTACACTTAATACTATCAGGTATTACCCATACACACTTCGAGTGAAGCATGATATTCAGTGACCTGATAGCTCAGCTGGTTAGGTTGGTGGGCTGGTAGGCTGGTGACCCAGGTTCGAACCCGGGGGTAAACTTTTTTCTGCATTTTTAATATTGCGCGTACGCACACGTCAGCCGTTTTATTGCACAACTTTGATTGCTTATTTCTCATTGAATATCGATCGTAAATACAAAAGAGCTATGGATTCTGAAACAGCGTTTAAAGGGCTTTCCGGGGGCATAGGT